>CM021107.1:388084077-388192787 GCA_007115665.2 Sequoiadendron giganteum
CTTATGAGCATTTCATTGAGACGCTCAATATTACTTCAACAAATGTTGACTTTAAGTTTTCAGACTTGTGTAATAAGCTTCTACAACAAGATCGTTGGAGACAGCAATTTGGGAGCAATACCAGTTCTACCTCCACAGAGCAAGCGTTCTCTGCCAAATCTTCTGCTAAGAACAAAGGGAAAGCTCCATCTTCTCAACCGAAAGGCATTGGTTCTTCACAGGACAACAAGAAGAAAAAGAACGTTCAATGCAATTATTGCCATAAATACGGTCACATGAAGGTTGATTGTCGAGTACGACTGGCTCCTGAACAAAAGAAGCAAGGAGGGTCTCAACAAAAGGCAAATGTCACAGAGCACTCTGAGCAGAAAGAATTTGTTTTCTATGCTTTTATGGCCAAGAGAACAGCAGATCCAATACAATCTTTTGCCCGGTATATTGATTCAGGGGCTTCTCGGCATTTTACTCATCGTCGGGATCGGTTCACCAAATATGAACCATTCACTGATTCAGTGATCTTTGGAGGCGGCGAAGAGTACACTGTTGCTGGTAAGGGCAATGTTCAGATTCACTCTGGAGGGAGAAATTTACTATTTCTCGATGTTTACTATGTTCCAGGCATGGAACATAATCTTCTCTCCGTCAGCCCGATCATGAGGTATTCTACCCACTTGGATGTTATTTTCAATTCGTCCACCTGCAGCATTGTTGATAAGGAGACACATACTACGATCGCTATGGGGCTTGAGGATCATGGTTTGTATAGACTTGTTGATTCCGATGATTCTTAGGAGCACGCTCTGGCAGCCAAGAGTACTTCCATTAGCAAACTTTGGCATCAACATTATGTGCACTATCTCTCTCAACTGTCTCGGGAGGGTTTGGTTGCTGGTCTACTTGAGATCCAAACTCAAAATCATGGAGTTTGTGGAGCCTGTCAAGCTAGGAAGCAACATCGGACACCATTCTTGGATGGTGATTCTTGGCGAGCCTCCTGTTGTGACCTTTTCACACATCACCCCATCCAAGATGGGGACCCACTAATTTTTGCTCCATTTTGGTCTTTTGGCTTTGGTTCTCTCTCTCTATGGTCTTTTCGGGAGTGTCCCACCGTTTGACCCAGGTTGAATTGTTAGCTAAGTCTGTGATTTTAGGGTTTTTATCCTTCAAGCTTGTCTGAGGTAAAATAAGGTTATCAAAGTAAAATCTGAATGCAGCAGTGCAGTCAGAAGGCTCACGGCAGGATCCCACTGAAATTTCACTAAAAACTAACTTACTATTTTTAGTAAGTACCTAATATGAGGTCTTTTCCTCAAGATTTTGGGATTCTAACTACTTCAGCACATCCAAGTAACTTCAAAGTGCCTACACGAGAAATTTGAACAGATTCTGACAACTTGCTATTTTTAGCAGTTCAGGCTTCGGGAGCCATTTTCAGGATTTACACATGATTTTCCAATGCATGATTGGAGAATGTATCTGGGTTTTTCAGGACCTTCGCAGTGATGTGACATGCAAATCGAAATGGTGACTTTTAACTGCTCAACCTTCAAAAGGCTATTTTTAGGGTTTGCACACTGAGTTTTTCAGTGCATGTCAGGATATTCCTCATGGGTTTTTCGAGGGCTTCGCAGTGATATGACATGCAAACAAGATGGATCACGTTTCAGGGACTTACTATTTTTAGCCAGTGCCCGCATGTTGACCAGTTTTTTGGGTTTTTCTGGGTTTTTTGAGATCCCACGGGCAGTTCAACATGCAAACTCATCCGACATCAAATGGATCACTTTCTGGACACTTACTATAAATAGCAGTTTCACTCCAACAGCTACTCAACACTTCAACTCAACAAGCAGAACGACGGGCAACAGAATCAAGTCAAGTGGAAACAGTTCAGGGCACATGCAAGTCAGATTAGGGTTTCCACTGTCAGGCCTAAAAATAGGGGGAATGAAATACGGAGTTGTCAAAACGAAGCACACCACCATAATCAGCATCTTTCAAGTTGCCTGCTGGCAAAATTTGAGCACAATATGAATACTTACTATTTTTAGTAAGTCACTTCACGGCTATAAATAGCACGTTTGTGCTAGAGGCAGGTGTGAACAGGACATTTAGGTCATCAAGATCTAGCGGAGCGAATTTCAGGTTAAACGGAGCTACAAAGATCAATCAACTTTAGGGTTTGCTAGAAATAGCAAATGGCTAAAAATAGCATACGAGTGTGGACAAAGGGTATAAACAAGGTGGCAAAGTCTGTGAAAGCACAGTCACACCTACTCCAGCTCAGAACAGATGAAATGCATGGAAGTCCTCACTTCTCCGGATTTGCTAAAAATAGATGGCCAAGGCATGGCTAGGGCGTTGGAAATTCATAGATAGAAACTGGCATGAAGGCACATGAAATGCGCCCAAGGGAGGTGAAGAGGTTGAAAAATCTCTAAATGTTAAAATTCCTCCATCATGTGTGAAATGCGCTCACAAATTCCTTCCCACCACATGAAATGCGCCCACAAGGAGTAAAGGCATAGCAAAATGTTCTAAGTGGTGGAAATTCCTTCACCACCCCTCAAATGCGCTTAAGAGTGGAAGTCCACATGCTCAAATGCGCCCTCAAGGCAAAGGTGGAGGTAGCCTAGGTAAAACACGCCCAGGGGAGATGTTAAAAGTTTCTAAGTGTTGGCGGGTTTCCTCCACCACACATGAAATGCGCCCAAAAGTGGAAGTTGACATGGTGATATGCGCCCAAGGCTACAAAGAAAGGTGGGACAAGTGAGAAGGCGTTGAAGACTTCCTCCACCATATGTGAAATGCGCCCCAAGGAAGTTGGAGCTTAAGGGGGGAAAAAATTGCCAAGGCGTGGAAATGCCTAGGGGTTTGTAATGGAAGTTGCTACATCAAAATGCGCCCTTGTTTGTGGGAGGAATTATATAAGCTTCTAGGCGTGGAAAATACTTAGGGAATTGAGGTGGAGGCATGTGTTATGAAGTGCGCCCAAGGATGAGATAATTAAATTTAAAATTTTCCTAAGGCATTTTTCTAAGGCAAAATGTAAAATACGCCTAAGGAAGAGGTGGTATTAAAATTTTCTCAAGGTAAGATGAAATGCGCCTAGAGCCAGGGGGGGAAATTTTTTAGGAAAATCACAGAAAGTGCCAAGGCAGAGAAATTGAAGATTGCAGGTGTGGAAGGCGTCCAGAACAAAAATGGGTGAACCTTAGCAATTTTATTATTTTTTCAAAATAATAAAAAATTAAATGTACCCCTTCGTCCGGATACACATGAAAACGACGAGTTCTGAAGGGAATTTTCTTCTGGGTATTGGACGTTTCCAACTAAGAGATGGTTTGAACTTATTCCACACCTCACTCGTGTCGTTTTGGCAGAGAATTTTGCTTGGTACCTGTTTTGATGGATTTCCTAAGGAAAATTTCAAATTTCTCTAAGGCAATTGAGAAGAATATGTTTTCACGAAGTGTTTTTGCTTGAGAATCGAACTGAACAATTGGAATAATTTTGCCGGAGAGAGCATGAGATCAAATTCCCTAGCCAGATGAAATGAAATTGTTCAAAGAGGTAATTGATTTAATATTTTAAAATTGCAAATGTGATGAAACAGGCCTGTGCAGGAGTAATGAAATTTCAAAATTCTAGAAGTTCAAGATTCTGATGCTTCGAGTGACAAGTGTTGCGACTGGCAGAAGAGGGAAAATGGAATTCAAAAATTTGCTAAGTTTAGCCTCTTCTGGAATTCGACCTGGCTATAAGATCTTAAGTCCTTTTCATTTTTCTCACCGATTGCTGAATGCAAAGTATTCTCTGAGGCTGAAGTACGAATTTGAGAAAGAAGTTCTCAAGTTGCTAAGAGGTACGAATTTGTGAGGAGAAGGCTTGAAGTTGCTGAAGTACGAGTTTGCAAAGATAAAAACTTCTCAAGTTGCTGAAGAATTCGAGCTTGTGAAGAAAAGTGAAGTTGCTGCAAGTGCGAACTTCTAAGTCCCAAGTTGTTGAATGCTGAGAAGTACGACTTGAAAGGAGTCCTAAATTGTTGAGAAGTACGAACTTGAGTTGAAAAGATTTTGAGATTGCTGAAGTACGAATTTGAGAAAGGAAAGTGAGTTGCTGAAAATGCAAAGTTAGAAGGTGAAGTGCGAACTTGTGAAGAGACTTCGAAGTTGCTGAGAGGTGCAAACTTGTGAGAAAGTTTCGAATTGTTGAAAGTAAATTTGCTGCGAGCAAATAATTCCACGTATTGGGCATTGTGCTGCTGCAAGTAGAGAAATTTCGGTGTTGAAGCAAACAGGGTGTTGAGGTTTGCAGCTAAGAATGACAAAGTGTTGCATCCTTTTTATTTAAAAAAATCTGTTGGCACCCTTAAAGTGATATATTGTTTTATAGAATCTTGTTTTCTAATGACTCTCTTGCGTTTTGCAGAATGGCTGAATCAAGCAGAAGAGTTGCGGGAAGAGGGAACCACGCTGAATTCACAAGAGCAAGCACATCAAGACAGGCAGTGATAAAGAAATTGAGCAAATCCTTCCTGCCGTAATCAAAGTTTTCTTCAAGGTTGGGAAAACTGAGTGACACAAACATTGGCTCGTTTAACTTGGAGACTTTCAAGAGGAGAATAATGGGAACTGGAGGTCATCACCTGTCAGTTACTTCACATAACATTGTAAGGAGCGGACTTTATGCAGCTGCTAGTTTCCCTCCAGCAATCCAATGTCCAGAGCTAATCATGGAATGTGCCAACTATTACAACACAGAGCAGAGGACGATCATTTCGCCAGATGGCAAGATATTGGCCAACCTTACGCCGGAGGCAATTGGGGAGGCGTTTGGAATACCAGTCCATGAAAAGATGATTTATAGAACAAGGGAAAGGGCTGAAAAGATGTACTCATCCACGTTTGATCGATGTGCAAACCTGATAAATTCCAGGTGGATGAACAAGCCCAAGCCAACTCGCACGAAGTTGCCCAAGCAGATAATTTCAGAAGATTTGAGGCAAGAGTTTTGTGACTTAATAATGATGCTAAGCAGAGTTGGAGGGTGCCCCCAAGCGTTCATCTTTGAACCTTGGATGTTTTATTATATCAACTTGGTGTTGGAAGGCAAGGACTACGTAGACTAGGCACTGATGATCAGTGACAACTTACATGAGCAACTCCGTGGTTTGAGGACAAAAACATTCTACATGAGCTCTTACATTGTCTACATGCTGGCCCGAATGACAAAGTATAGAGGAATTTCGTATAAGGAACCAATCAGGTGTGGCTCCCATCAGTTTAGAATACATGAGGCTTGTCCGCAGTTGCATTTGACAAGCACCTCCAACTACAAAAGGGTCAATGACGCCTTCACCATGCACATAACGAGGACCTTGCAGCAAAAGACTCACCATAGAATATCTAGAGAGGCACAGGAGCTGATTGAGAAGTTCGGATGTTGGTTTATCCAATTTCCGAAGTTTACCTACATCAGGCTGCAAGGATTTTCCTCTTATCCGTACAGATTGCCGTAATATCCCACAAACAGAATTATGATGCTGGAGATATCTAGGCAACTTATTGCCTACGATAAGATTCAAAAGAAAAAGAAGAAAGGTGGACTTGGATTCCCAATTACCATGGGGAATTCTGATGAAGTCTGTCCATCACTACAAGCAGCAAGGGAGGTAGAAAACGAACTCCAGTTCTTCCACCTTTCCTACCATACCAGCAGGCAGCACTATGATCCCCATAGGAATATCAGGTGGATATTGTCCGAAGAGTTCAGGCATAAAGCACAGATTGAAGACTTTTGGGCAAGTGCAGTGGACGAGATCAAGGTTAGGAGGAGAATGTTTTCTCGGATACCATTGGGGATGATCAGGGAATGCGAGATTGTCCCAGTGCCAGATCAAATTGAAGAAGATATAAATGTTGTACAAACTGATTATGAAACAGTGAGGGACACGCCACTACCACTCTCGGATTGGTCGGAGCCAGAGATTACAGACTTGGATACTCTTTGCATCCAGTCTTGACGTTCACACAGAGTTGGGTGGAGAGGCATGTCAGCCGACTTAAGGGCAGATCAATTCCCCTCACATACAATTTGATGGGAGATCACAGATCACCGGCAGCTAGGCAGGGAAGGCAGGTTGCTCAAGCTCCAGAGCCGCGAGGGAAAGAACCGGTTCGACCTGAACCTCTGAGAATTGAGGAATCCACGCATACACCATCTCGGGCACATTCTCCGAGTATGCAGGAGGTGTCACTGTTTGCTGATCAGAGAGAAAGATTAAATGCAGAACAGGCAGTGCAAGTGGCAAGTCAGCCACCTCGCAGGGAGTCAGTGGGCCAAAGCATCAACATGCCTAGGGAGGAAAATCAGCAGGAAACAGCTGAAGGGACGGCCACTGATACTCAATTTCAGCAGGAAATTGAGGCAGCTCTTGAGGATGATGCTACTTCAGATCAAGATGCCCAAAGCTCAAGAGATACTGAGCCTATAGACGATGATGAGCCTCGTCAACACGAAGGCGGGGAGGAAGTTCATGAGGTAGAGGCCGAGGTTGAGCAGCCTTTCATTATTTCAGACTTGCGGCAGGAGGTGCCAGAGTGGCTAAGGGATAGGATGAGACACGATCCTGTGGATGAAACTGACCCTGCAACTGAGATGGAGGAATTGTTAAGTAGGATCAGTGCGCCTCCAACAAAGAAGAAGGCCAGAAAATTCTCCAAAATATCAACAGATGAGGATGGCTCTCGAACATTGCATGTGGCAGTGCCTAGAGTGGAGTGTGATCGGGATGAGGCCGTTCCGGAACATTATGTGATTACAACCATAGTTGGCTCACTCGCCAAAAACTCGCGAGTTTTTTTGCCAAACGAGTATTTGCAAGTTTTACTCGCCAAAAAGTACGGCCGTACTTTTCACAAAAACTCGCCTAAAAACTCGCCATTTATTTGCAAAAACTCGGAGAGTTTTTTTTTAAAAACTCGGAGAGTTTTTTATTAAAAACTCGGAGAGTTTTTTATTAAAAACTCGGCTGCTCAGCAAAAAAGACCCCCGTTGTCAGAATAATGGCAATTTTCATTCATTTTTTGCCTCCACCAGTTGCTCTGTCTCTTCCTTAGCAAAAACACTCTCCCATGAAGGTTTATGTGGTTTTGGAGGTCTTAATTTGGGCTTGGTGGCGGGGGCTCCGCCCCTCGACCCCGCCCTGTATCGTGACAAGGAGCGCGCCCAGGGCGCTGCCCCGGGACCCTGCGAGGGGCGCTGCCCCTCAACCCCGCTGGGGGCGTTGCCCCCAGACCCCCACAAGGGGCGCTGCCCCTCGACCCCGCTGGGGGCGTTGCCCCCAAACCCCCACGAGGGGTGCTACCCCTTGACCCCATTAGGGTCATTGCCCTCAAAATCAGATTGAATTCATTTCGTTTTCTAGGTACTCTCCAAGTCCAAGTTTCCAAGTTTTCCTACAAGTCTTCATCTATAATATCATCTAGTTCTACCTCTCCCCTAGTTTTCACTAGACATGGGAAGAGGAAGATATAAATTTGTAAAATATATTAATATAGTATTTACTTTCATTTTTACAATAACAATTTGCTATTTTCATTTTGTTTCAGACTATTATCATATCAGCGCATTGAGCATTCCACATGAGGATGCCATTTTGTATCCAATTTCTTTCAAATCAATCAAATACAACTTGTTTCTTATATGTACTCATTTATTGACTCATTGGATGCATCTTATCTGTGAATTTTGCAAAAAAAATGCGTTTTTAGTGAAGTTTAAGCAATTTTTTAAGTTGCCGAGTTTTTTGCTGAGTTTTTTCCGAGTTTTTGTCGAGTTTTTCGGGCTTGCCGAGTACTTGAAAATGCCGAGTTTTCCAACTATGAAATTTACAACTATGGAACTTGGCTGCCCTACTGGAGCACAAGTGGTTGAGGAGTGCGACAATTCATATCAAGCACTCAGGGATAGATTGTCCTATATCGAGGGAAAATATAAGAAATTGAAGGTAGAGCACAAAACACTGATAGGCTATGTGCAACACTTGTCCCGTCCTTGTGGGCAAGAAAATCCGGCAATTGAGCTTCCAGCCGAATTTTCCAGAGAATCAATCAGTGGCTTAGAAGATTTGAAAAGAATGGCGCAGCAGGCAGACAAATGGGTTGCCAACGTTCGTGTCGAAACAGAAAAGTTTATGGAGGATCTTGTACATGCCTATTGGCAAGCCTCCGACATTATGGCAAGGATGGATGCAGTTAACCATGCTTGGGGTGAGGCTCGTATCTATCAAACGAGAGTTGTTCTCTACTTAGGAGCCTTGATGCACACACCTCTATGAGTTTTGGTTGAGGGAGGTATGATTCAGGAGGGGGATAGATATGACTTCGCCGGGTGGTACTCTGCAGTAGTCACAGGCCGAGGATTCTACGATGCATCACAGACAGATTCGGTCATGGTCAGAAAGGCCATGACAAATATCTTTGATGGAGTCCTCAATACGTTGGAGGCTATCTTTGCCAGGAGGCTGACTTCTGAGGAGGTGACTGCAGATGGTTTGAAGAACAGATTAACACCATTCTTTTCTGAGGTGAGGGCCTTTGTCCAGGATGACTTCGAGAACACCTCTACGTTCTCCAGCATTATCCAGAACACCCAAGACGCCCTTGTTGCCTGGAAGAAATCTTGTGCCCGGCATGGGCAAACATTTACAGTATTGGAGTTTCGATTGGATCACATTCCTCCCATTTCAGATCAGGAAGTTGAGGCGGTGTTGGACAGATTCATCAAGTTTGCAGCCAGCGAAAAGGAGAAAGGAAACGCCCTTCTGGATGATGATCTTCTGGAAGGAGATGATGTGCATTGATTGCAGATAGTGGTTCCTAATGAGGAGTGGAGAATCTCCAGTGCATTCATTGCCCCACTCCTCTCAATGGCGGTTTTTAGGGCTAGAACCCTAATCAAGGCTTATGTGGCTCAATCTGAGCCTTCCATTGTATTTGAATCTAAGTCGTCCACTGGACTGGGCTTCATATAAAAGGGGCATCCTGTTGACATGTGTTTTATGACAACGCAAGCACAGAATAAAATGTCCAACAGTCACTCTATTCTCTCTTGATCAAAGTATTCTGCATGCTAAGATTGCGTGAAAGTTCATGCGTTCAACTCCAAGGTTCCTTTAACGCGAATAGACTCGGTTGATGTGAATATGCTGGGTATTCCAAGGGGACTTACGTAATTGTTCGATTTTATTAGCTCAAGCAAATGAAAGGTTTTGACTATGATGCTCTGGTATTTGAACGGACAAGGAAATACTGAATTTAAAGGAGGTAGGGATAGGAATTCTACTATCTATTTCTAAGGGTGGAATGCAAGGACTAGCTTCAACAATCTTCAAACCGAACTTTGTTTCGTCTCCCCTTCGGACAACTCTGACAAAGCTGGTGCAATCTTCAAAGGATGGATAAGATGTTCAAATTGAGATTCACCATGCGCACCCCTTCACAACGAAGCAAGTGGGCACACTAATCACAATCGAAGTTAAGTGCTGAGATTCCAATTGACCACGTAGGAGGCAGACTTACCGTCAGCAAGTCCGCCAGTGGTATGGATACGAGAAGATATGCTCAAACCAATGTCACATTCCACAATTAACACTACTTGCATGAAAACAAAATCTACTTTACTCTACTCTATTCGAATTGGAAAGACGAAAAGATCTTGTCAACTGCCCACAACACAAAATGAAGTCACCAATCAATGAAATCCTTATATCATGAGAGTCTTACACAACAATCTTTTGCAAAAACTTTCAAAGGGAAAGTCTTTCTTTCCTTTCCAACTAAGCTAACTCCTAGCTCTACTTTAACTTCTATCTAGCTCAACTCTATCTCTGATTTTTGTCTAACTCTAATATCTTCTAACTATTTTTACAAATGAGGGGGGATACCCCTTTTATATCTAGCCCAGTCCAGTGGACGGCTTAGATCAAAATACAATGGACGGCTCAGATCGAGCCACCTAAGCCTTAATTAGGGTTTCAGCCCTAAAAACC
Organism: Sequoiadendron giganteum; assembly: GCA_007115665.2. Lineage (NCBI taxonomy): Eukaryota > Viridiplantae > Streptophyta > Pinopsida > Cupressales > Cupressaceae > Sequoiadendron > Sequoiadendron giganteum. Next base: position 388,094,135 of record CM021107.1, read on the forward strand.
GCCACTGAGAGGAGTGGGGTAATGAATGCGCCCTCCACTCCTCATCAATGAACCACTAACCGCCATCAATGCACGTCATCAACCTCCAGAAGGTCATCGTCCAGAAGGTCATCGTCCAGAAGGGCGTTTCCTTTCTCCTTCTCGCTGGCTGCAAATCTGATGAACCTACCCATTACTGCCTCGACTTCTTGATCCGAAATGGGAGGAATGTGATCTAACTAGAATTCCAAAACTGTAACTGTTTGCCCGTGTCGGGCACATGATTTCTTCCAGGCAACAAGGGTGTCCTGGGTGTTTTGTATGATACTGGAGAACGTAGCAGTGTTCTCGAAATCATCCTGCGTGAAGGTTTTCACCTCAAAAAAGAATGGCGTCAATCTGTTCTTCAATCCTTCTGCAGTTACTTCTTCAGAGGTCAACCTATTTGCAAAGATTGCCTCCAATGTGTTGAGAATTCCATCTAGGATGTTCGTCATGGCCTTTCTGACCCTGACAGAATCCGTCTGTGATGCATCGTAGAATCCCCGGCCTGTGACTACTGAAGAGTACCATCCGGCGAAGTCGTATCTATCCCCCTGCTGAATAACACCTCCCTCAACCAAAGTCTGTTGAGGTATGCCCATCAAAGCCCCTAAACGGAGAACAACTCTCGTCTGGTAGATACGCGCCTCACCCCAAGCATTGTTAACTGCATCCATCCTTGCCATAATATCGGAGGCTTGCCGATAGGCATGTGCAAGATCCTCCATAAACTTCCTTGTTTCTGTACGGACGCTGGCAACCCATTTGTCTGCCTGCTGTGCCATTCTTTTCAAATCCTCTAACCCACTGATTGACTCCCTGGAAAATTCAGCTAGAAGTTCAATTGCCGGATTCTCTTGCCCACAAGGATGGGACAAGTGTTGCATGTAGCCAATCATTGTCTTGCGCTCTACCTTCAATTTCTTGTATTTTCCCTCAACATAGGACAATCTATCCTTGAGTGCTTGATAGGAATTATCGCACTCCTCTACTACTTGTGCTCCAGTAGGGCGGCCAAGTTCTATAGTTGTAACAACATAATTTTCGGGAACGGCCTCATCCCGATCACACTCTACCCGAGGCGTTGCCACATGCAAAGTTCGAGACCCATCCTCATCTGTGGATATTTTAGAGAACTTCCTAGCCTTTTTCTTTGCTGGAGGTGCGCTGATCCTCTGTAATAATTCCTCCATCTCGGCTGCAGGATCGGTCTCATCCACAGGATCACGCCTCATTCTATCCCTTAGCCATTCTGGCACCTCCTGTCGTGTGTCTGATATAATAAAAGGCTGTTCCACCTCGGCCTCTACCTCGTGAACTTCATTTTTGCCTTCGCTTCGGCAAGGCTCATCATTATCAATGGGCTCAGTGTCTCCTGAGCTCTGGGCATCCTGATTGGAGGTAGCATCATCCTCGAGAGCTGCCTCAATCTCCTGCTGAAACTGAGTATCAGTAGCCGTCCCCTCATCTGTCTCTTGCTGATTTTCTTGCTGATTATCTTCTCGGGGCATGTTGATGCTCTGGCCCACTGATTCTCTGCGAGGTGGCTGACTTGCCGCTTGCATTGTCTGCTCTACATTCAATCTCTCCCTCTGATCAACAAACAATGACACCTCCTGTAAGCTTGGAGAATGTGCCCGAGATGGCGTATGCAAGGACTCCTCAACTACCACAGGCTCAGGTCGAACTGGCTCCTTTCTTCTAGGCTCTAGGGTTGGATTACTCCGTCTCCTCTAATTAGTTGTCGGTAATCTGCTGTCTCCCATCAAATTGTACGTGAGGGGGATTGACCTTCCCTTGAGTCGGCTGACATACCTCTCTATCCAACTCCGTGTAAATGTCAAAACTGGGATACAAAGTGTATCCAAGTCAGTGATCTCTGGCTCCGACCAATCTGGGAGTGGTAGGGGCGTATCTCTCACTGTTTCGTAGTCGGCCTGTACTACGTTTATGTCTTCCGAAATCTGATCCGGTACTAGGACAATCTCGCACTCTCTAACCATCACCAACGGTATCCGAGAGAACATCCTTTTCCTAACCTCGATCTCATCCACTACACTGGCCCAAAAGTCCTCGATCAGTGCCTTGTGCCTGAACTCTTCTGTCAATATCCATCTGATGTTCCTGTTGGGATTGTAGTAGTGCCTGCTGGTGTGATAGGAAAGGTGAAAGAATTGGAGCTCCGCTTCCGCCTCCCTTGCTGCTTACAGCGATGGGCAGATTTCATCTGAATTTCCCATAGTGATTGGGAATCCAAGTCCACCTTTCTTCTTCTTCTTCTGAATCTTATCATAGGCAATCAGTTGCCTAGATACTTCCAGCATCACTATCCTGTTGGTGGGATACCGAGGCAATCTATAAGGGTAAGAAGAGAATCCTTGCAGCCTTATGTAGGTGAACTTTGGAAATTGGATAAACCAACATCCGAATTTCTCAATCATTTCTTGTGCTTCCCTGGATATTCTGTGATGGGTTTTTTGCTGCAGGGTCCTCGTAATATGCACAGTGAAGGCGTCATTGACCCTTTTGTAATTAGTTGTGCTTGTCAAATGCAACTGTGGACAAGCCTCATGTATTTTAAACTGATGGGAACCACATCCAATTGGTTCCTTGTAGGAGATCCCTCTATACTTTGTCATGCGAGCCAGCATATAGACAAGGTAAGAGCTCATATAAAACATTTTCGTTCTCCTCACCCCACAGAGCTGCTCATGAATGCAGTCACTGATGAATAGTGCCCAGTCCATGTGATCTTTGCCCTCTAGTACCAAGTTGACGAAATAAAACATCCAAGGTTCAAAGATGAACGCTTGGGGGCATCCTCCAACTCTGCTCAGCATCATAATGAGATCACCAAACTCCTGCCTCAAATCTTCTGAGACTATCTGTTTGGGCAATTTTGTACGAATTGGTTTGGGCTTGATCATCCACCTAGTATTTATCAAATCAGCACATCGGTTTGTTGTGGATGAATACATTCTTTCAACCCTCTCTTTCGTCTTATAGATCATCTTCTCATGGGCTGGAATCCCAAACACCTCTCTGATTGCCTCCGGTGTCAGGTTAGCCAATACCTTGCCATCTGGCGAAGTGACTGTCCTCTATTCTACATTGTAGTGGTGGGCGCATTCCATGATGAGCTCTGGGCATCGGATAGTGGGCGGAAAATTGGCAACTGCATACAGTCCACTTCTGACAATACTGTGCGAAGTCACTAATGGGTGATGGCCTCCAGTCCCCATTATCCTCCTTCTGAATGCCTCCATATTGAACGAGCCTAAATTTGTGTCAGCCAGCTTGCCTAACTTCGATGAGAATTTTGACTCTGGCAAGAAGGACTTTCTCAGTTTCTTGATCACTACTTGTCTGGATTCGGTGTGGTTGTTCCTACCGGCAGCTCTTCTGCTTGATTCGGCCATTCTGCAAAAAGGCAAGATAGTTAGACAACAAGATTTTAATAAAATAAAATAATCATCGTTGAGGGTGCCAGCAAATTTTTAAATAAAAAGGCTACAACACCTTTTGCCATTTCCAACTGCAAACCTCAACTGTCTTGTTCACTTCAACGTTTTTAGAAGTCTCTGTGAAATTTATGTACTTGCAGCAGTTATGAAACTTCTTTTCAAATCCGTACTTCTCCTCTAGAATGTACTTTCTGAAACTCCAAGGCTTCTCCTAAATGCGTTTTCAGCAAGCTTATGAATTCGAAATGCAGCACTTCACAAATGTCCAGACTTAGCTTCGTTTATCTCAGCAGGCGGATGAAACCTCTTCACAAAGTCGTACCTTCTCAGCAACTGCAGCAACTGGCAACTAGGAAATTCGCACCTCTCAGCAAGCTAAGTCGTACCTTTCACTTTCAGCCACTGGAAACTAGGAAGTTCGCACCTCTTCAGCAACTGCAGACTTCTTCAAAAATTCGTACTTCAGTAGCTTCAGCAACTTCAACCTCTGCAAATTCGTACTTCAGTCTTAGCAAATATTTTGCACTTAGCAACTGGTGAGAGGAATGAAGAGGACTTCAAAATCTTATAGCCAGGTCGAATTCCTGCAGAGGCTATACTTAGCAAATTTTTGAATTCACTTTCCCTCTTTTTCCCAGTCGTAACACTTGTCATCTGAGGCATCGGAATCTCAAGTTTCTAGAATCATGAATTCATCATCTTTGCACAAGCCTGCCTCATCGCATCTGATTCTTTTAAAATATTAAGTTATTCACTTCCTTGAACAATTTCGAATTGTTTAGCTAAGTCATTTGATCTCACCTTCGCCTTGGCAAAATTATCCAGTTCAAGCTTCTAGCGAAATACTTCTCACTCATTTTATCTGTTTGCCTTAGAGAAATTCTTCAAATTTGCCTTAGGAATTTTATTTAAAATAGGCACTGGGCAAAATATCCACCGAAACGATATGAGCGAGGCGTGGAGTAAGTTTGAATCATCTCTGGATTGCAAACATTCAATACCCAAAAGAAAAATCTTTTCAGAATCCATTGTTTTCATGTGTATCCGGATGAAGGAGTACTTTTAATTTTTATTATTTAAAAATAAAAAAAATGGCTAAGGTTTTTAATCTTATCCTCTGGATGTCTTCCACTCCTGCAATTTCAAGTTTCTCTGCCTCGGCATTGTTCTTTGATTTTCCCTCCGAAGAATTCTCTCTCTGAAGACTTTTTCACTCTGGAAACTTTAGCATTACCTGCAGGCGTATCCTTCCTTTTCTCTTTAGAAAATGCCTTAGGAATTATTTTAAAATTTAAATTTTATCATTTTACCCTCTGAAGGGCGCATTTAGCATGTCATGCTTCCATTCCATTCCTTAGGCAATTCCACGCCTAGACTTCCTTTCTCATACTTAGCAATTTTCATTTCTCAAGTCCCACTCACTTGGGTGCATTTCACATGGTGAGGAGGAAAAATATCAACCCTTAGCCTTTTAAAAAAAACGCCACCCTTAGTATTTATTTCCCCCTTGGCGCACTTAGCATGTCATGAGGAAACTTGGAGCGCATTTTACCATGTGAAGAGGAAAATATTCAAGTCAAGCGCATTTCCTTAACACCTTCCACGTTTTACCTTTACCTTTTACCTTTTACCTTGGGCGCATATGCTATGGGGAAGAGGAACTTGAGGGCGCATATGAGGGTGTTAGAAGGAATTCCCACGCCTTGGGTGACTCTTCACCTTCCCTAGGCGCATATAGCCTAGGCAACTTCCATGTTGGGCGCATTTCAACTTTGCAAAGGAAGGCACCATCATCTAATGACCCTTCATCTCCCTTGGGCGCATTTAGCCCATGCAACTTCCATTCTTGGGCGCATATGCTAGTGTTAGAAGGAATTCCGCCCTTATCAAGTGGCTCTTCATCTCCCTTGGGCGCATTTGCTATGGTGAGAGGGAAACTTCCTTGCCTTAGGCGCATTTGGGGTGTGAGGAGGAAAAAATCCACGCCTATGGTGACTTTTCACCTCCCTTAGGCGCATTTAGCCTATGCAACCTCCATTTCCAAGCGCATTTGAGGATGCCTCAAGGAATTTTTAATGCCTTAGTGAATATTTCCATGTCTTTGGTGACCTTTCACCTTCCTTGAGCGCATCTAGGGGTATGAGGAGGAAACTTCATGCCTTAGAAGAATTTCTATGCCTCTTGAAGGCGCATTTCTCCTATGCTCAGGGAAATCCCACACTTGGAGATTTCTTTTTTTTGTATCTTTTATTCCTTCTGGGTGCATATGACATGTCTGCATGCCAGTTATCACTTATAACTTTCCGACGCCCTAGCCATGCCTTGGCTTTCTATTTTTAGTAACTCGGAGGAATTAGGGTTTCACTGCATCTCATCTCGTTCTAAGCTAGAGCTGGCGTGGCTGTGCCTCCGCTGACTTTTGCCACCTTATTCATACCTTATCTAGCACAGTACATACTATTTTTAGCCATTTGCTATTTTTAGCAAACCCTAAAATTGATCAATTTTTGTATCTCCGTTTGCTTCGAAATTTGTTCCATTTGTTCTTGATGCTGTGAGAGACCTGTTCACACCTACCTTAGGCACAGTACCTGCTATTTATAGCCATGAGATGACTTACTAAAAATAGTAAGTATTCAAATCATGCTCAAATTTTGTCAGTAGGTAGCCTGAAGGATGTTGATCCCGGTGGCGTGCTTCGCTTTGACATCTTTGTACTTTGTTCCATCTATTTTTAGACATAGCATAGGAACCCTAATCCGACTTGCCTGCGCTCCCGACTGCTCCTGATCGCCTTGATTTCTACTGTTTGTCACTCTACTCGCTGGAATGAACTGCTAGGTAACCGCTGGGCTGAAGCTGCTATTTATAGTAAGTGTTCAGAAAGTGGTCCATCGGACGTCGGATGAGTTTGCATGTCACAGTGCTCGTGGGATCTCAAAAAACCCAGAAAACTGGTCAACGTTCCAGCACTGGCTAAAAATAGTAAGTCCCTTAAAACTGACTCATTCCGTTCGCATGTCATACCACTGCGAAGCTCTCACAAAAGCCACATGGAATATCCGGGCATGCATTGAAAAACTTTGCATGCAAACCCTAAAAATAGCCTCTGGAGGCTGTACTCTGAAAGTCCTCGTCTCGGTTTGCATGTTATATCGTTGCGAAGGTCTTAAAAAACCCAGATCCATTCTCCAGTCATGCGTCGGAGAATTGTATGTTTAAGCCCTAAAAATAGCCTCCAAAGGCTGAACTGCTAAAAATAGCCAGTTGTCTGAATCTGTTCAAATTTCACGTGTGGATGCTCTGAAGCTGCCTGGATGTGTTGAAGTAATTAGAATCCCGAAATCCTGAGGAAAAGACCTCAGATTAGGTACTTACTAAAAATAGTAAGTTGTCAGATTTCAGTGGGATCCTGCCTTGAGCTTCCTGATTGCACTGCTGCACTTAGATTTCGACTTTAATAATTCAATCTTGACCTCGAACAAGTCTAAAGGATAGAGACCCTAAATTTGTCAACATTTCAACTGAGGTCAAACGGGACATCCCCGGAAGGACAAAAGATCAGAGACAGAGAGAACCAAAGCCAAAAGACTAGAATGGAGCAAAAATTAGGGGGTCCCCATCTTGGATGGGGTGATGTTTGAAAAGGTCACAACACATCCCTCATTTGTAATATAGAATAGGAATTAGATCAGAGACTAGACAAAATTGGAGATAGAAGTTAGAATAGAGAGTAGAGCTAGAAGTTAACTTAGTTTGAAAAGGAAAGAGAAGCTTTCCCTTTGAAATTTTTTGTAAAAATTTGTTGTGGAGGACTCTCATAATATAAAGATTTTCATTGATCGATGATTCTATCTTTCGTTGTGGGCCGTTGACAAGGCTTTTTTCGTCTTTCCAATTCAAGTAGATTAGAGTAAAGTAGACCTTATTTTATGCAAGTAGTTGTTAATTGTGGGATGTGGCGTTTGGTTTGAGCAAGTCTTTTTTCATCCATACCACTAGCGGGCTTGCTGATGGTAAATCTGCCCTGCGTGGTCCACTGGAATATTGGTACATAACTTCGGTTATGGTTCGTATGTTCACTTGCATCGTTGTGATGGTGTGTGCATGCTAAATCATAATTTGAACATCTTACTCATCCTTTAAAGATTGCACCAACTTTGTCAGAGTTGTCCGAAGGGAGGTGAAGCAAAGTCTGGTTTGAAGATTGTTGAAATCAATCCTCGCATTCCACCCTTTAGAAGTAGATTGTAGAATTCCTCCCCTTATCCCTCTTAAGTTCAGTATTTTCCCAGTTAACTTAGGAATCAGAGCATCACTGTCAAATCATTCATGTCTTAATTGCTTCGCAAGGTTGAACAAATTACGTAAGTCCCCTTGGAATACCCAGCATATTCACATCAACCAATTGAGCCTATTCGCGATATAAGGAACCTTGGAGTTGAACGCATGATCTTTCACGCAATCTTAGCATGCGGAATACTTTGATCAAGAGAGAATAGAGTGACCGTTGGACATTTTATTCTGTGTTGGTGCGGTCATAAAACACCCGTCAACACCTCCAAGGTCCTTCAATTGGTTCACGCTGATGAATGTGGACCAATAAACACACAATCTGTTACTAGGTCCAGGTACTTTTTATTATTTATTGATGATTTCAATAGAAAAATGTGAGTGTATTTTTTGAAATATGAATCAGATGTGTTCAGTACATTTCAGCAGTATAAGGCCTTGGTTGAGAAAGAATCAAGTTCTCAAATTGTCACTCTAAGGTCAAATAATGGGGGGGAGTTTTGTTCAATTGACTTCTCTACTTTTTGTGTTGCACATGGCATTAAGCGCCAACTCACCACATCATACACCCCTCAGCAAAATGGTGTCGTTGAACGTAGGAATCACACCATTACTGAAATGGCTCATTCTATGATGGAGTATAGAAATGTCCCCACGAAATACTGGGCTAAAGCAGTTTATACTGCAATCTACCTCCTAAATCAGTCACCTACACAAGCCGTTAAGAAGATGAATCCAAAAGAAGCCTGGTCAGGACGTAATCCTAAGGTGGGCCATCTGAAAGTCTTTGGTTCTACAGCTCATGTATGGATTCCAGAAGCCAAGTGTGCCAAGTTGGACTCCAAGAGCCAGAAACTTATGTTTACTGGTTACAGCGACAATCACAAGGCATACAGGTTAATTGATGTGGAGAGGGATCGTCTCATATTCAGTCGTGATGTTGTGATTGATGAGACTACTGGTCCATTTGTTCCTACTACCAGCCCTGAGGATCAGACTATGAAGGTTTCTGATGAGGGTGTTCGTCTTCCTCTTGGTTCCCCTGATGGGAGGGCTTCAGAGCATTCTGACTCTAAAGATGAGGATTCTACCAATCATGATCGAACACCACCTGATTTTCCTCAGGATTCACATCCAGATGACTTTGTTCCAGAAATCCCAGGAGATGTTGTTTCTCCTATTTCAAATATTGGTACTTCTACTTGTCGGCCTAAGTGGTGGCTCAAGACTATCGGAGATCTTCATGATGATGAACTCATTGAGGGCAGATCAGCTCGCAGAAAGCGCAAGCAGCAAAACACAGTCAATTTTGCTCTTATGGCCAACATCCATAGCATTTATGAGCCTCAGACATATTCAGAGGCTAAAGGAATTCCAGAGTGGGAAAAGGCTATGGAGACAAAATACCAGTCTTTTGAAGAATCACACTTGGGTTCTTTCTGATCTTCCTCCTGGGAAGAAACCTATCAGTTGCAAATGGCTTTATAAGGTCAAGTATTATGCAGATGGTACTTTGGATAAATACAAGGCCAGATTAGTTGCTCATGGATTCACACAACGGGAGGGCATTGATTATGAGGAGACTTTTGCTCCTACTGCCAAGATGAGCACAATTCGTCTTCTTCTCGCGAATGCAGCCCAATTTGGATGGACAGTTCATTAGATGGATGTTAAGAGTGCCTTCCTCAACGGTGAGTTGCAAGAAGAAGTCTACATAACGCAACTTCCAAGTTTCAAGGTTGTCGGCAAAGAACATCAAGTATGTAGGCTCGTGAAAGCACTCTATGGACTAAAACAGCTCCCCGTGCATGGTACATCAAGATTGATAAGTACTTGGTTGATCATGGTTTTCAACGTAGCCCTTCTGACTCTAATTTGTATGTCAAGCACTCTGGTGATGATGTTTTGTTTCTTGTTATCTATGTTGATGACTTGATCATTACTGGCAGCTCAGCACATTTGATTGTAGCAATCAAACAAGATTTGTGTTAGGCTTTTGACATGACAGATTTGGGGCTTCTCCATTATTGTTTGGGTATTGAGGTTTGGCAGACCACTAGTAGCATTTTTATCTCTCAGTCTAAATATGCTAGAAGTCTGCTTGACAAATTCCGGATGCAGGATTGCAAACCTGCCTCCACACCTATGAAGAAGGGGCCGAAGTTGTCAGCCAACTCTGATTCACCTCCGGTCGATGAAACGACATTCAGGCAACTAGTGGGTAGTCTCATCTACCTCACTGTCACTAGACCTAACATCAATTTTGCAGTGAGCTACATTTCTTGCTTCATGACAACTCCAAAAGTTGATCATTGGATTGCAACAAAGCACGTGTTGAGATATGTTAAGGGCACTTCAAATTATGGCATTTTGTATGGCAGATGCAAGGATCCAAAGCTGATTGGTTATGCAGACTCAGATTGGGCAAGTTCAGTGGATGACAGAAAATCCACTTCTGAGTATGTATTCAGTTTGGGTACAGGTGTTGTAACATGTACCAACAAGAAGCAGCAGGCAGTGACTCTTTCCTCGACTGAAGTTGAATATCGGGGAACAGTTAAGGCAGCATGTGAGGCAGTTTGGCTCCGCAAGATGCTTTTTGACATGCACATGTCACAAGCAGGACCTTCTCCCTTGTACACTGATAATCAAGGGGTGCTCAAACTGGCCAAAAATCCAATCTTCCATGAACGTACCAAGCATGTTGAGCTTCATTGTCACTACATCCGCAAGCTAGTAGAAGACGGATCAATTCAGCTGTAGTATGTTCCGACAACGGATCAAACTGCATATATTCTTACCAAGTCTCTGAGCTCGGATAAGTTTGTAAAATTCAAGGGGCAACTTGGTGTTGTTGACGGATTGACCATTAAGGGAGGGTGTTAGAATATTATATTCTTATATTGTTTAATGGTCAATTATATTTTGTATCTACAGTAGTTAGTAGTTAGACATTTAATGTCTACAGTTGTAGGTGGTTGGTCTCTTAAATGTCTGTAGGTAGAGGTAGTTGGTTTCATTAATTTCTTCAGTGCTTTGTATTTCTATATATTGTAATCTTTTTCTCTTGTTAATATAAGCAATTTCCCAACTAAAATTGTTTCAAGACCAACTGTGAAACTATATGAGGGTTGGGAACCCTTCTTTTCAAGCAATTTTTAGACTTTAACCAGCTATTTTCTCTGTTTTATTGGGTATTCAAACAATGAGTTATCTTGTTGATGTATTTCATGAAATTCAACTGAGATGTGCAAATTTCTTCATGTTTTAACCAAGTATCTCATGAATTCAAGGCTGTGACAGATTATGTTTCTAATTTGCATGTGCACATGGAAGTCTGTTACATGTAAGTTCTTATTTGATCTCTCCTCTGACTTTTGCACCATCTTGTGTCTCTACTTGTGCATAAAATTTATCAAGGGTGGTTGCTCCAGAATTTTATCTTCTCAACAGAATCATGACTTCACATCACTGCAAAATAGGCTCGCTCGTTTCCTTCTTCCTTCTTATCTTCTGCATTTTTTTATATACCTGGTTAGATTAGGATTTGGATTAAAAATTTACTTGTGAGCTGATTTAGAAAACTTTATTTGCCTAATTGCAAGTGGTTTTTAACTTCTTGTTTCTGATTTTAATTGTGAAATGATAAATATATGCAATGAATTTGTTTACAAATTAGTCAAATTAATTTATTAAATCTAAAAATGTCGATTTGTCTGGCGAAATAGCCAAGTTTTGTCTGATTTATCTTGAATTCATCATGGTCCCTTGAATTGGAACAGCGTTTCATCAATCAACTGAGTTATCTTGCATGGCCATGAATGGTGATATACATCTTGGGAAAATCTAATTTTCTTTCAAGAGAGGTATTCATGTTTTACTTGAGTTTGGGCATGCTAAACCATGCATGAACAAATTTGTCATCTTTTATGAAAGCATACTATATAAAAAATGTTTAGAACTTACATCTCTTTGAGACTTCCATGTCGAATGATGAAGAACCTTTTGTTTCTATCCATTGAAGACCTTCCTCCCACTTCTCAAGAAGAATTGAACAAGGATATTGTACTATAGGTGAGTGAGAGTGTGATGAGGAGGGGAGTGCAAGAGACATGGCAGATTGTGCGAAGGATCAAAAATCAGGCAAGGAAAGATCATATCCCAAGGTCAAGGCGAGTCATAAATTTCCTGTCTTTTAAGTTCCCAGATTGGGTAGGTGTGATCCAATAAATCTAGACTTGATTTGATGAATAGCTAATTAAAAGTTGACTATGCTCTTGGAAGACAACTTTTTGCTTGACCATATTTTAAAGGAATATCTCATTTGATTATGAATCGTAAAATTATTGTTCCTAAGTATAAACTCTTCATACTTGCATCCCTCTCCCTCTAAGAGGAAAGCCCTTGCAATCAAGGAAAACCTCCTCTTTTGAGGTTTCTAGATTAAGTTTACTTAGGACATTCTCAATAGGGAGTTGCTTCATGCTTGTCCTTGTATGTTGAGGAATTGGGATCCATTCAAAGAAAAGGTCTTTCCCTCTCTCTCTATCTGTCCATCAAGAATGGCATTGTTATATATTATTGTTACACCCAAAATGAAATTTTTGGCATTCTGCTTAAATTGAGCTAAACAATGTAAAAATGCCATCGAAAGTATGTTTTAGGTCAAACCAAGCATGAAGTCTTTGTGGGTTTCTGTCAAGGAACCTATGGTTAAAATTCCGAAAATCTGAAAATTAGGGTTTTACGCCCCTATTTTTAAGGGTAAAAAAACCCTTAAAAATAGGACCTTCCCGGAAATGATTGAAAATAATTCTGATAGGGTTAATTGACTTCACGATCACACTGATCAAGTCAAAATTATCAAAAGACATGTTTTACTCTGGTGGGTCTATTCCCGTTTTTCAGGAACAAAGTTAGGAGCTCCGCACCCATTAATGGCAGATTGGCCAGTACCAGGTGCTAAAAGCTAAACCTCAAAAGCTCCAACGAAGAAGCCATGGCGGAAAAGGTCAAAAAGATACTGTTATAGTGAAGGAGTTTCTCAAAACGAAAAAGGCCAAAATTTGGCTAACTCTGGAAGGAGTACATTTTGTTGCCAAGGCAAAACACAGTCTAAAGGTGAAAAAGGCGCCCCTCTTAAAGAAAGGCGCCCTTGGATCTCAGAGGGCAAATCAAATCACTTTGCTCCTTCAGATCATTCACCTCCTTCGTGTTTGTGTTGTCTCAACAATGCGATCATCAGCAATATCATTTGATTTAGAGATCAACGGCGAGAAGCATCAACAAAGTATGCAACATCTACAAGAAACAAAGATGCCAAATCAGAGAACTTCAAGCCAGAAGCGCCCCTGCTGGCCAGGGGCGCCCCTCAGTTCAAGGTACCAGGTGAATCCATCTGCAGTTGCCCTATACATGACATCTTTCCAGCTTCCTCCCAGCTAAGTGATCAATCTGACAGCAAGTTCACAGGACACACCAAACGATCACACGCTGAGGTCAAGCAGAAAAAGCCAAAATTGAAGAACTGGAAAGACAAGCCAGAAACTGGCTAAGGCATTGCCAAAAGCGCCCCTCTTGAAGAAAGGCACCCTTTCTTCAAGACATTCAGATTTAGCCAGAATCTTTACTGCCTCCCAGGATGATCTTCTCAGCTATGACCAGTCTCGTCAATGGAACTATCAGCAAGAACTTCTGACAAATCAATCATCTGATGGTGGAGGTCAAAGACAGGCAGTTCACAGCATGAGGAAAACCAGTCAAAAGCTAAAAGCGCCCCTGGCAAGTTTGAAAGACCAAAACTTGCCATCTTCAACTGAGAATTCAGTCATCCTAAACAGGACCAAGCTGGCTACCCGATGCATCGTCAAGCAGAGTCATCTAATTCATCTAGCATCGAGAACGGGTCTAAAAAGGTCAAAACGAAGAACAGTCAATGAAAATTGACTAAGGCATTGTCAAAAGCGCCCCTCAAGGAAAGGCGCCCATCTTTCTGGAGGCCTAAACTCAGTTTTCTGAGTTAACCTCTCCCAGGCATATCTAGTCAAGCTGATCCCACCTCAACAACAGAACTGCCAGCCATTGCCAGAGATCAACTGAGTAACCTGAATCAAAGATCAAACGGAGGCACCTCAGCTTGCAAAATGAACCAAAAAAAAAAGATCAACTCCAAGGATGGACGCCTAAAGGAAGTCAAAGCAATAATGTTGACTTGAGTTAGCAAATTTGGAGCCAAAAAGAGGCCAAACACTCCACAATCAATGGAAATCACCTTTTGGAACTCCAAATCAGACCTAAATCATGAGTTGGCATCCATACTTGGTGGATCTCAACTCAAATCACCTTATATTCTTGCTAGGCGTCCCATTCTTCATTATTCTTTTGCAGGTTGAAGGATAAAACAGCAAATAGCTCCCAAGAACACATTTTCAAGATCTGGCAGAGGTTTTGGACAAATCTTCAATATTTCTGAAGATCAGTGGTAGTAAAAGTATTCTTCCCCAAGGATTGTTTCCAGAAACAAATTATAGCAAAGTGGCAGTTTATAACTTCCAATCCACCTTCTGTCTACTTCCTCTATTTCTGTCTATATTTCTTTGCATGTCACAGGAAACGACAGATTACCTCAGATCTGATCAACTGGGTATGATCAGCGCATTTTTCCAGCAAAACCCATCTTCTCAAATTTGCTAGAATCAGCAAAGTTGCTGCCCCTATTTTTCGGATCTTTCCAGAAAAGTCTCCAAATCAAAAATCCAAGGAACTGGGTCTATTCAGCTTCCAAGCACGAACAAAACCCACGTGCCAGATGTTTCCCGGAAAAATACTTCTCGACAGGCGCTATATTTAAGGGTTTTGGGAAAGTGTCAGAACAAGGTCAAGTGCCCAGTCAATCTTTAAGTCTTGCAGAATGCAGTACTCCCAGGTACAATACAAGACCAAGATGGTCTTGTACCATGATTATCTGAAAACAACTGACACAGACTTATGGCAAAAAAATCCAGAAGTCAATTTTGAGGACTTGGAGGGCATGAACCAAATTACATTGCAGAACATTGAAGAGTCCGGCTTATTCCAAGCTGCATCCATTCCGATCACTTTACAGAGCATTGAGCTTGTAACTGCTTGCACAAAGCATTACAACCCTACTACAAGAGAGATCCTGTCAGTGGACGGAAAGGTGATTTGCAGCTTAAAGCCGAAGGACATAGAGACGTGTTTTGCAATTTCACCATGCCATACTAGGAAAGTCGTATCTGTGACAGAATGCGAAAAGGCATTCAAGGCTTCAAGGGATGAGTGTCCACTTATAATGGCTGAACATTGGTTAAAAATGAAGAGAACCAGCTTGCCCAAATTGGTTGGGCAAGGAGAATTCAAAAATGAGTATGGAGTGTTAATCACTCTACTCAACAGAGTCACTGGACAAGAAGAGGGAAAATCCTTCCAGCCGTGGATGTTCTATATTATTGGAAAAATAATCAACAGGAAAGAACATTACGACTGGGCCTCTCTGATCAGTGACACGCTCCACCAACAATTTACCAGGTTTCTAGAAGAGCACCGTTTCCACATGTGTTCCTACCTAGTATACCTGATAGCCTTCCAAGGCAATTTCAGAACACTAAACACTGTGGGAACCCTGGGTGTGCAAAAGGTTCAAGAATACTTTCCTCGCCTTGAATTCACTCTAGCGAAAAGGCACTTCAAGAAGATAAATGACCTTTTTACTATGCACACCGTGCGTGAGCTAGACCATGAGATGCACGTTCGTATTTCACCAGCAGCTAAGGTAGCAATGGTGGACTGGGTGGATTGGTTCATCCAATTCCCCACTTTCACCTACATACGCGTGTATGGCTACAATGGCCACCCATGATGCCGCGCTACCCCTCAAATAGGGTAGTGTTCATGGAATTCCTAAGGCAGTTGGTCGAGGTTCACTCTTACCTTCGCCAAAAGAAGAAGCCTGCTGCAAACTTCCCTTTTCAGATGGGACTCTACAAATGCAGGACTACAGCCGATGCTAGGTTGATAAGCCAGGAAATAGTGAGATTTAATCTCAAATACCTCATTGACAGGAGGTCATCATATGATCCCAGAGGAATCTTCGCGGCACATCTCGAGCAAAGATCATCACATGAACCTTTCATGGAGGATTTTCGAGCCAATTGCGAAGATGAGTTCGAAGTGAGAAGAAAGAACTACAGCAGATTCAAGCTCTCGCAAATTGCAGAATTCATGTCAGAGGACATCGAGGGTTTATCTGATGACAAAGAAGAGGTCATTCTTTCTTCCTTCTTCACAGGTCAAGTAGATGCACAACCACTCGGCAAAGTAGACTGGTACGCGAAAGAGAGTACGTCTATTGAAGAAAGAACTGGTAGAGTAGTTTGACACAGTCAACTCTACCTTGACAGTAAAAGGACAAGGAAGGTAGTATTTCCCCGATCAAAGCCGCCAACGGTTCAGTCTACACTACCTTCCTCGTCTATGAAGAAACCCAAACAGAAGAAGATGAGCATTCTTCCATAAGGAATGCGAATGTCAGGGAGCACATGGGGAAGAAGAGGAATTGCTAGTACAAGCCAGCAAGAGATACAGGTGGAGACAGCCACCAATTTACCTGAAACAGTTGGGAACGCTACAGCTACACCAGAGCCAGTGATTGAAATAATCGTTGTAGAGATGGAATCTATTGTAGAAGAAGTTGCAGCAGAAGTAGTACCTGTGATAGAAACAGAGCCACCGGCTTCACCACCATCACAGAGGTCGCAAAGTCCCATTGATTTGGACTCGCCACCACGAGGCATTGCCACAGCATAGTCTCGTTCTTCTAGTATTCAGGGGGGCCTATGTTCCTCCTCCCAGCGATGTTAGCCGAGATTCTATCTGGCTAGAAAGCTCACTTGGAAGGAAAAGGGAGAGACCTTCTTATCAGCTTGACTTCACTAAGTTCCACCATGTCCCACAAGACATGCCGGCAAAGAAGTTGAAGAAGCAAACACATGTAGAGAGGAATGCAGAGAACGAGGTTGTCATAGAGACCGCTGCCCCGCCTAAAGATAAAGACATACACAATGTGAGGGTTGAGGATTTCACGCTTTCAAAGGTGAACCTTGGAAAGACCACTTGACAGGTGGAGGCAGACCTTCTCGAAATCGCCTCAGCGAGCGTCAAGGAAAGAATGAAAAAGGATGGACAAGACAAAGCAGCCTTGAAGGCTGAAAATCGTCAATTAGGACTGTGCATTTCTAGCTTGATGCACGGCACTCCCAACTCCTTGGCTTTGCCTTAAGGACTATTGGATCTCCCAGCTGAAAGAAACCATCATCAGTTGATCACATACGACAAACACTTGAGACATCAAGTGGATGAGTTTGTCATCAGAGGACGGTGTGTATCAGCAGAAGCATATCAGCTGAGAGACAGAGCCCATAGTCTTCGATCAAAAATCCAGCAATCAAATTTGAAGGCAGCTCAAGAGAGGCCGAGAGAGGAAGCGACAGTTGTTGATCTACAACACGCATACCAGTCAGTTACAACCACTGAGAACAAACGCCATCTCTTTGAGTGGAAAGAACAATTGGCATACAAGGTGAGAGCCTACGATGCCAATTCAGTGGAACTAATTGACTATAGACGCTTTGTCGCTAATATTATCAACTTTGTAAAAACGTTGGTAATATCCTTCCCTGAGTTAGAATATCAGCGAGAAGGAGGGGAATATGTTGAGCTTGAAACGGTACAGACACAGTTTCAAGACGTCATCCGTGGTTCATTCCTTGAAGATCCCAATGGTTGCAAATTAGCCAAAATTGCAGCCATGTCTATCCAGTTGGATGAAGCAGCTGCCCAATGCATAAACTATCAACAGCAGCTTCTGACAGGTGAAGAAATGCTTAGACGCCACACAGTCATCTTGAGAAGCATTAATTGCCCGGAAGCCGAAGAGGTCAACGACTGGATTGAGACTTTGTTGACCAGTGGTGAAGAGGTGTAAAGCACCAAGGAAGGACGTCCTACCCTCCAAATAGCAATAAATACGACTGAAGTCAACTTGATGCCCCTTTCCAAGTTCACTCCAAATCTCCACAGATCATGCATGTCAGATCCCACTGATCTAGGATGTCTAATTGACTCCCACGATTTGTGGATCTCAGATCTCCTTTAAAGGTGGATGTCTATTTGGAGACACATTTGTAATTATAGTTCACTTTTAGTTAGGTGTCAGTCAACTGAGGTAGACTCCCAGTTTGACTTTTGTTTAGTTTCAGTTAACTGAAGTAGATTTCCAATTAACTGCTTGCTCACCTACTTTTAGACATAGGAATAAATCTTGCTGATTGGCAAGAACTAATTGTTAACTCGAGGAGATTTTAGGGTTGCCTACTCCTTTGAGTTTCTATAAATAAGAGCCTTGGGCTCATTATTTGTTAAAACCTTTATTTGCTAAGCAAAATTGTTGCGCCATTGTTGCCAAAGTTAGCTTGTTTATATCTGTTCACTCTTGGATGAGAGTTCGTTGGTTGATCGTAATTGTGCATGATTTTGTGCCTTTGCTGTCTCGACCTTTGTAATTCTTTGGAGAAAGCTTGAAGAAATAAATCAGATGGCGCATGCTTGCTTGATCTAAATACTTGAGTCTATTCAAATTCTTGTTCTAAATAGTGTATTGTTTCAATCTCCTCCTTGGATAGGTGTCGTTGCCTCCTTGGATATTTTGTCATTGATCATTATCGTATGATGTTGTCTAATGATTTGTCTTTCAGCCTACACTTTGGACAGGTGTCGTCACCTCCTCGGGAATCCTGTTAGTCAGGTCATCGTACCTTGTTGTTTCCAGTGAGCTGTTTCCAAGCCTACACCTCGGACAAGGGTTCCTCCTCTTTGGCAAGTCTCAGATCCAGTTTACCGTAAAAGAGTGTTTACTTGTATCGAGCCTTATCTTGGTATATATCTGAGAGTTCAGAGCCTCGGCCATATTCCATTGAGATGGAGGATTCAAGTTATCCAACCCATCCATTTTACTCCTACGCCCTCATGCTCTGTTCATCTTGAGGAAGTAGGATAGTCTAGAAGCTAGTTAGTCGTAGTTAAGATCTGCGGAAACCAAAGAAAAAGCTTAGCTACGGCGCATTGTGTTTATGCACCCTTGTGTCCTGCCGCTGAGTAAAAAAGATAGGAACCTTAGTACGCCCTTTTTTACATAGAAAATCAGCGAAGAGAGATCTTCCTCTCTATAATCCGAAGAGCATGTACTAACACACTTGCAATAGCTGTCCGTTTCCAATAAGCACTCCAAAGGTGCTAATTGAAACGCCAACAATTATTAATCATGATTAGAAGGACAATAGTTTGTTTATTACTACCATCTACAAAGATATTATGAATTGTTTGTTACGACTTCGAGAATGATAATTAATTATCAAATGTCATTCCTTTTGGCCAAATGGCCTTTGAATAATACATAAGAACAAAATTGAAGCAAAAAGAATCATAAATGTAAAGAAAGCACTTAAAGAGTTTTCCAGGCTATCTAATGTGACATCATGGATTACATATTGTGTGTATGGATAATTGGTACATGATACAATATATCTAATAATTAACAAATATTAGAAATAAAATAGTAATCAACACATTGGTGAAAGATATGCATGAAAGGCATAACTTTGCATTACAAGACAACAATGCCATTATATAACCTCATTACTTTGACGTTGCTGATGGATATGCAGTGTCATAGGATCAATTGTATATAATGGCCTTGTAACCTTTTAATGAAATCTTATACCATTTTGACATTGTTATTGTTGATATATTATTTGATTGTTAAAAATTATTAATTTTTCGGTACATTACAAAGATTGGCTAAGGATTCTGACCAATTTCACAAACAAAAAAGTATAGAAAAGCATAACAATGTCCTCAATTCATTCATTATCAATCTGTCCTCATTTCAGTACATTCATTATTGCATGCATACTTATCTAGAGATTTGTAAAGGCTAGAGTATCAATCTTCTAAAGACTGATATATTTATAAATTTAAGTCATCACTGACATGGAAGGTTTCTCAGTCATTTTAAAATGGTATAGCAACAGTTTTGTTAATGGAGGAGGAAACTCGTTTCTTTTTGAAATTGGGGTAGATTCCATAAATCAAGTTTGACCACTCACAATGTCCTTGATATTTACTGAAAGGATGAACTATAAATGCTAGAAGAATCCGCTCAAACTATATTTTGCAATGAGCTGAAATGTGAGCAGAAAAATTATGAACTCCCAAATGAGAGTCTCCCAAGAATTGCACCCCGGCATTATAGAAATAAATTATTTGCATATTTGGAAATTACAATTTTAGTATATCCCAAGTAGAGAGTTGCCTCACTTCTAGGAAGATGTTTTGCAAAGAATCGTTAATAAAGCATATGACTAATGCAAAAGTTATAGGAAATTTCAAGTATTAAAAAAGTAAAAAAAAATTACAAAAAAGGGGACAATGATTTGCTTTTAAATTCCTCAAAACAAAGATTCGCCTACTTAGTATTCTATTATTCTGATATCTTCACCCTTATCTCCATTCCTTTATTTTGATGCACTCTTATATATGATACAATGATGACCCATATTCCCAATAGAATATGTCATAATGCATGATATGATGTTTATTAATGAGTTTATCTGTACAATGATATACAATGCAATGATGCATGCAATTTATATTACAATGTATGTGTGTATCAATGATCAGGCAAAGCTATAGCAAGCATGGTAAAGCCAAATTGAATAAGAGGATAAGAGGATGAGGCTGTCAATATTTTTGTTAACATGTTAATCTTTTGGGTTAACACATTTGTAATATATTTTTCAGTTTAGATAGTTATAGCAGTTAAACTGTTCTTCTGACTATAAAATAAGGATGTAAATATTTCATCAGAATGTACTTTTTTGATATACAGTAAAATATATTTCTATTCTGCCCCTCCTGGCCCTAACAGTGGTATCAGAGCAGATTCACGATGTGAGGAAACCTGGAAAGGAGGATACAGTACTCATCATTCAAATTTGAAGAAGGCAGACAAGAACTGTTGAAGGAAAGGCCGTGTGATTAAAATCACCATTCCATTGCAACCTCTGCTGGGCATTTGAATTTACATTCCTTCTCAATATTTGTTCCGTATATATTAATTTTCCTGCTCAAGTGTTGAAATCATCTGCTTGCTGTTTAAATTCCATTGATGGGTTTTAAAACAGTGGTTTGAGTGTTACTATTCATCTGCTGGGTGTTTTCATCAAGTCATTCCATTTTTCATTGCTTGGCATGGTGTTTGGAACTTGTGGCTACATGTGGAAAATAACATTGCCTCAACTTGTGTCATTTTGGAAAATAATGAGAAGCAGTCAATGTATGGAAGTGGATGAATTTGCACCAGTCTACCACATTCTGTGAAGAAAAGAGAACCAAATTGTTTTAAAGCACTAACTACCATTTGATTGGAAATATTGTTTCTCTTGGTAGAATATATTGTGTGTGATCAGGTATTCAAAATGTCTTTTGCAATACGGCATAACTGCTAACCATGTCTATTGCTGATTCGAGTTTGAAGACAGAGGCCTATGTGGGGGTTATGTGTGACATCCAAATGATGATGACTGTGCCTGCACCAAAGAATCTGACTACCCGGTAACCCACAGTTTCCTTTTGCCATGAAAATGGATGTTTGGGCTAATGCATATAGACTGGAATATGTGTCATTTATTTGCAAAATTTGCATATAAAGGATTTTTTTTTATGCAAAGTTAGTAAATTATGGAGTAATAAGGTTATCTTTGGGAGTAATAAGGATATATGGAGTAATACGGGCATAATTGATGTTATAAGGAGTGTCAAAATGTTTATTTCCCTATCTAAAATCATGTTCGCATTATCCAGTGATGGCATATTGTCTCTACAAATTCATGTAAGCACAATAGATGAGGCAACATCTAGATGTTAGAGACAATATAAACCTCTATTTATGCAGTTTTGTAGCCAATACATATTATTGAGAAAATAACTTAATAGGTTACAAGATCAGTTAGGAAACACACAACAGAAAGATGTTTTTTCGTCTAATATTTCAACAAAGAAAGATGTTTTTTCGTCTAGCATTTCAACAAAGAAAACAAATAAAACCAATGTCTTTGAAGAAAAGAGTTATGTCTTCTCTTGTGTCACAAAGGTAAAATGTTGTGTATAAGCCTATGGCCCAAAAATGCCACCAACTAAAGTCACAAAATCAGAAACCCATTGAGTCAAAATTTGCTACTTCACCCAAACCCATTGTGAGAGTTTGAGAATCTCAGAAAATAAATAAAGGGAAAATGCGGTCTTGGTTACAAAGGTTCTGTTGGTTCTTATGTCCCAGAATATTCTAAAGCTATTAAATTTGTATCAAGGGGACATGTGAATAAATGTCATGTTGAGTCTACATCTGTTGGTGATTCCTGTGAAGTTCAAACAATTAAGCAACCAAAAGTAATATGTACTAAGTCCAATCATGCTCAAATTTGTTCCCATTGTGGATGTCAAGGTCATTTTTCCAGTAATTGCTTTGATTTACACCCTTGTCCATCATGTGGTTTCCATACTCATTTTGTCAAACATTGTCATCTACCAAATCCACCTTCAAAGTCTATGAGGCATATGAATTTTGGTTGGATAGATCATTCCAAGTGGAGATCCAAGGTTGATTTGTTAACCAAATCTTATAAGAGAGTTCAATCTATTATTGATGGTGAAAATGTGTCTACTTATAATGGTGATGATATTATTCCTCATATTCTTCTAATGATGATGTAGATCTTATTGAGCCTACATTAACTACAGTTAATGCTGATATTTTTGAGATGCCACTTGGTATATTTGATAAAACACCAATTGTTGAGAAGATTGAAGAAGTGAATTTGCTTCCCATGAAGAATGATTTTGCTAATATTGGAGATGCAGTTTATGATGCTTATGATAATGTTGGCCCTTACTAATGTATTCCACTTATTTGAGGCTATGGAGATAAAAATATTGTCTCTTGTTCAATAACTCCATCAAGAAGATCACGTTGTTGACATTTTCCTCTCATCTGCCAAAGGGGGAAATCTTTTGTGTGTGTCAAATTCAAGTGGGGACTTCATAAATTGTTGACACCTTGTGATTCCAGAATGTTGCACCTAATGTGTGCTATTTCAGATATTATTTGATTGCAAATATTATTGGTGGACAGTTGATGAGTATATATTGCACCCAACGTGTGCTATTTCAAATATTATCTTTAATGATAATGCAAAGTTGCCCCAGAATGATAGTTGGTGACTACTCATATTGGCCACTAAAGTTTGGTCAATTTTTCATATTGCAGCATGGACAAAACAAGTCCCAATTTGACACCTGTCAAAGCAATAGGCTCATTCTCCAAATTTGAGACCTATCAAAGTAACAAGCTCATTATCAAAAGTTGAGACCTGTCAAAGCAACAAGCTCATTATTAAAAGTTGAGACCTGTCAATTTGGCAACAGGCTCCTTATCAAAAGTTGAGACCTATCAAAGCAATAGACTCAGTATCAAAGTTTGAACCCTATCAAGGTAATAGGCTTAGTTCAAACAAAATTAAGACCTGTCATAGTAACAGGTTTTTTAAAGAAGCTTCAAATCAGCCAGCAAATGTTTTCACCAAAGTGTTTGGCCGAGAGAAGTTTGAACAATTCAAAATACTGCTTGGTTTCATGATAACCCCTTCAGATTAAGGGGGGATGTTAACATGTTAATCTTTTGAGTTAACACATTTGTAATATATTTTTCAGTTTAGATAGTTATGGCAGTTAAATTGTTTTTCTGCCTATAAAATAAAGATGTAAACATTTCTTCAAAATGTAATTTCTTAATATGCAATTAAATATATTTTTCTATTCTGCCCCTCCTGGGCCGAACAAATTTTATATGATGATTATGGCTGGAAAGAAAACTCGACATAAGATGCATCTATAATACCTTTAGAACCAATGTAATTCACAATTGGGTACATCAGCCAATGACCCGTGTTCTATCTATGAATGCCAACCCAAAAGAATTATGCATCTATGGACTCTGAGGAATCCTATGCAGAAGCAATCTTAGATGCATTTGTTCATGGCGCATGGTTAAGGTAATTCCCAACAGAGTAAATCAGCCAACGGCATGTGTTCTATCTTTGAATGTCAAACTAGAGGAATTGAGCATCTAGTCACGTCATTGGAGACAACGAATATTCAAATAGGGTATATCAGGTAATGAACTCTCTTATAATCCTATCTAAAACAATAATCTGAAATAATTGAACATCTGTGGATTCCAAGGAATGCCACAAAGAAGCCAACTTGAATGTAATTCTCATGCTGTTGGGAACAACGTAATTTCCAATAGTGTATATTAGGTAATAGCGTGTATCCTATCTGTGAATGCCAAATCAGGGGAATTGAGCATTTATGGATCCAGAAGACGACTACATCTTAGTGAATAGCGATGTATTTGCTCATGCAATTTGGGCCAATTTAATTCCCAATGGTATACCAGATATAGATCGTAGATGCATCCTATTTGTGAATGGCAGACTAGGGGACTGAGCTGGTGACCAAAGTTTGGTATGAACCGCTTGAGTTCATTTCGGCAATATTTGCATTCAGAGGGAGAAAATCCATTTCAGAATAGAGGTAGGAAAACACAAAGTAAGCATATTCCTTCCACATTTCAGTGTTATCCTCAAATGGGTACGTTAATCATGTGGGTGCTAATCGCGATCCACTCTGTGCTCATAGGGATGCCACTATGTGCAAGCTGCATCTGCTTATGTATTTGGGGACCATCTAACTACAACAGGTGTATATCAACTCAGCTAATGAGCTTTGTGCTAACTGCGAATGTTGACTGGGTGAACGGAGAAGGTAATCGGAGGGTCAAATTAGCCGCCTGAATCCCCTACAATATTAACGTGCTAATAAAATACACCCAAAATACCGATCTTGTCCAAAAGAATATGTTAATCACGGAAGCATTCGTCGAGTTTATTCTGTACAAAATGCATCTTCTCGTGGCACTAAGGCCTGTGTAACTCCCAACAGAAGCACGTCAGCTAATGAACTTTATCCTGTTTTGAATGCCAAACAAGGGGGAATTAAACAGGGATCGGAGGTTGGCACAAACCAACTGAATCCACTAGAAAAAAAAGTGTTTTGTCCCTGGATTTTAATGCCAATTCAAGCCGAATAAAGTTGAGTCGGTGTACCCAATATAAGCAAATTATCAAAACATCATTCTTATCCACCATATAATAAATTAGTCATGGGCAATAATATGAGGATCCATGCAGTGTTGCCGACAACAGCAATCAATATATAACGAAATGGGATGGTTAACGGAATGACTAAACAATTGTGATAGTTAAATGAGATGAATAAGGGAATAACTAATCATAGAGATAGTAGAATGAGATGGGTAATGGAGTAACTGACCATAGAGATGATTATAAAAGATCCGAGTAGCTCCAGTAGATCTAGCACAGTGCAAGAGGGCCGAAAGGGTATCCTGTGTTTTAAGAATTATAAGAGGTGAGCCCATGATCTGCAGAGAATGATGGAGATGGATGAGAGACTGCTTCACCCACCATCTCGATACTCGACCAGGGTAGAACTGTCCTTCCTCCTTGGGACACCAAATGTACACAGGAAGCACAGTGACATCCCCACCTCCACCCCTTGCAGCAGCTGCCAGAGCGGGGTTGTCCTCCACTCTAAGGTCTCTTCGGAACCATACAATGGTGCAAGTCTTTCCCATCTCTCAATAACAACACCATGCCATTGATTTCGCCCACTCCTCCCCTGCCTTCACAATCTCGGGAATCTTCAAATTGTAGACTGCCTACGCTTATATACTCCTTCCTAAACGCAGTCAAAGCCTTTTAGTTTATAGTATTAAGGATTTTGTATTCAGATTGCAGATTGCTCTACTAATGAGTAGTTTTTAAATTCATTTAGAGTGATTGCCTGCTACGTATTGCAATTTTTTTGTTTCCCCTGCAATCTGAAAAGGAATATATCATGGCTTTCGTACTCGAACAAATGACTAGTCACTGACTTTGTAATAAATAAAATAAAAAAATGTGTTTCTCTATTAGGACAAATAATTATACTATCCATATGTTTCTGTAATATATCTGCTTAAAAACGTGTATAAATATATTATTATTTTATTTATTATACATAAATAAATAGATTTTCACTTTAGATGAAAATTTATTTATTTATTTATTTTAATTGTATTTTTTAATGTAACTTTTAATTATTTATATCTGTATTTTTTAAATTAAAATTACAATTAGATATAATTAATATAAATTAAGTTAAACAATTATAATGGAAATACTATAAAAATGTTTATTTATAAAATAAATAATGTAAATATTTTTTAAATAAAAATAAAATTCTATGTTTTTAATATTATTTTTGAAATAAACTATCATTCATTATTTTATAATTCATTTGTCTTGTTTATATTCTTAATAAAATATATATTTGTTTTGTTTTAAATATGTTAATTTATATGTTTTATTTTTATATTTAATTAGTTCTATTATATTTTATATTTTATATTTTATAAATTTAGTTTTAATATATGTTAATTATATTTTGGATTTTATGAACATGGTCATTACATGAGATTATGTATCATATTGTTATTGTAGAACGCCTCTCAACATTATGATAATAAAGTTTACAGTTTTGAACTCAAGTGATAATTGAATTAAATGTTAAACTAAATGTGAAATTTAAAATATATTAATTACAATATTAAGTTTGAAATTTGATGATAGGACAATTATTTTGATACATTAGAAGTTAACTCACAAATGTTTTTGAATTTTAGATTGACTGAAACAAAGATATCAAATTATGTAAGTTGATTGTTTTTGCTCTAGATTGTGTATGTAAATGTGAAGCTAATCTCCACAAGTGTGGATATGAACTTGCACACGAACTTGATATGAAACTTGTGGATGTAATTTGGAAAACTATGCACTATTATAATTTGGTTCGTCTTAATTTAGGTTGTTTGAATATGCATAAGAATAGACAATGTTTAGGAATACCTAAATGGGGAATCTATTGAATCATAAGTGTCAAGTTCTCTTTAGTGTGAGCCCTAACAAACTAACTTATGGCTTTGAGTTAAAGGTTTGAAGACAACAAGAAAGCGTGCAACAAAACTAAAATGATGTGCTTTGATAATTGCTTTTAGAATGCTCGATGACAAGTCCTTGCATAACTACCAAATGATCTCCTACATTCTAATATGATTTTAGATGAGTAAATGAGTGTCTTTAAATGCAACAACCAAATATACAAATCAATATAACACAAAATAAGCCCACAACTATTAACAGTATGATATTAAATTGCATTCCTAATGTATAATATATGTTATGTATTCAAAAATCTTAGAGAGGGCACATGGATAACCTCTTAGATGGATGAGAGACAATATTATTTAATTATTCTCCTACTTAACTTGGATATTAGTTGTAGTGACATTTATGAAGTGAAATACAACATTGATAATTATTAATCAATTACAACTCATTAATAGCATTTTCCCCATTCTAGGGACTAGAATTAAGAGTGGGTGTTCTTTACATAATGGATAGCACCCTCACTAGACTTGGAGATGTGATCCATAATGAGTTATTGGTCAAAGGTGCCTTATGAGTTATGTTTATAATTCTTAGATGCATTGATTAAGTGCATGGAGAGTTTCATTTTTGTCATATCATAGTTTTGGTTCTCCATGGTTTTAAGAATTCATAAATACGGTTTCCTCTCAAATATTCTCTATAAATTACATACATTTGATAGAGATTTTATGGGTTATTTATAAATTTGCATGTGTTGTTAGAATATTGTTGGATCGAAGAGAGAAGTGTGTTGGTTGTGGTTTTTTTTTTGAAGATTAATACATGCTTGAGCCTCTCTCTGATCATAGATTTTTTCCTAAAAGGGTTTCTTCGTGTACATCTAGTGTTATGTGTTGAACTATCATGATTTTCTTATTTTTATTTGTTGGTATATACTTTCACATAATCTCATAATGGTTAATCCAATTTTGTATTAAGAAATCATATTTGTGTACTCTTTGAAGAGCTTTCCTTTGTAATAGTTTACCTTGTTTAAAAATATTTAGTACCAAAGTTCTATCTCTATTGACAATGGGACATATTTCTTGAAGTGTTTGAAGGTTTTCTAGCTATAGCAAGAGCTTTTTATTTGAGTGGTTTTGTAAATTAATATCATTTAAAGAGGGAATTGTATTCTATGAAAATGAAAGATAGGGATTCTATTGTAATATATTTGAATTCATTTAATTTGATTTTGATTCAATTAATATCTATCAACGAAGATCTTTCAATGTTTATCTTGAAGAAAATAATAAGAATTGTATGTTACTTTGTTCCTCGCTTGAATTGTGAGAAAATACAATCCTTGCTTTAAGTGGTTCAATGATGGATTCCCTTGTTGCTACTTTGTTTACAAAGGAAATGAAGAGAAAATAAATAGATAAAGGAGGGTCAAAATAGATAATAAAATCCAATATTGGCATAGTGTGATGGTTTAAATGTGGTGTTGTTCTTTCCATCAAGGTTCAAACCCCACTGGGGTGTTATTGTTGAGTGTTTATGTTGGGTATGAGGTCCCCCATTTGTGACCTCACTTGTTCATAGCTCCAAGTCAAAAGCATTTAGCCATTTTTAAAAAATAAGGGGGGATAAGATAAATTCTACCCAAAGATCTAAGTTATGAGGTCATTATAAGACCTTGAGAAAGAGAAAAGTGAAGTGTTGGAACTATTGAAAACGAGGGTATGTTAAGAAGTGTAAAAATAAGAACTATTGACTCCTCTATTAAAAAATCCTTTGATGATGATGATGAAGTTTTGTTTATTTATGTTAATACTATTTTTTATGAACCCTAGTTGATTGACATAGGTTTCTTGTATAATATGAATCCTCACAAGGAGTGGTTCTCTTCCTATCATGATTATGATAGAGAAGAAGCGTATCTAGGTGACAATAGTTCACATTAGATTGTTGGTCATGGGAAGGTACAATTATATTTTAGTGATCAGAGGGTAAAAACTCTTATTGTTGTTTTGCATATTCGAAGACTTGTGAGAAATTTATATTTTATATTCAATTTGAATATTATGGATTGCATGTAATATTTGACAAGTCTAATTGTTGGTCGGTAAGAGGAAATTTTATGCTTGATAAAGGATTTTGGGTTGGAATTTTGTTTAGGTTTAATGCCTTCACATTTTGTAACTCTTCCAATGTAATTGGCAATTCTAAAAATGCATGTATGTTGTGGCACCTATGTTTGGGACACATTACTGAAAAGTGGATCATGATTAATAAAAATTATATGATTGACCCTTTTTTTATTACTCTAATGAAATTTGTAATTTATGTGAACTTTGTGTGTTTGATAGACATAATATATCCATATTCCCTATTGAAATCTATAGAGTGAAGAGATTATTAGAAACCATTTATTCATATATGTTGGTGCAATCGATGTGGATGAAAATATTAATATTATGTTACATTCTTTAGTTATGCCTCTATACACCTAATTTTATCTTACATAATCTAAATCTAAATTTTTATCTAAATTTGAGAAATTTAAAGTTTTGACTGAGAAATAATCAAATAATAAAATAAAGGTGTTGAGATCTAACAATGATGGGGATACTCTAAGGAATTTTATGAGTTGTGTAAGCATTCAAGTATTGCTTGATAGAACATAACCCCCTACACATCATAGTAAAATGGGGTTATAGAGGTATTGAATCGAACCTTGATGGAAAGAGCCAAAAGTATGTTGAAGTACATAGTCATATTAGTTCTTTTGAGTAAAGGTTATAAGTACTACTTTTTACTTGGTATATAAATCTCTTTGTAAGGTTCTTGTTGGTAAAACTCCTTGATAAGTATAGATAGATAAAAAAAATTTGTTTCACATTTAAGGGTTTTTGATTATGAGGCTTTTGTTCATGGGCTTAATGAAAAAACAAATTAAACTTGATCAAAAAGCATAAAAATTGTATCTTTGTTGGTTATGGTGAGAATGTCAAAGGTTAAATTATGAGATTTAGAATCTGCTAACCTAGAAAAATGATAATATTTTAGAGATTTTATTTTGAGTTTAGAGAATTTTAAAATCCTAGAGGATGGAAAGGAAGAAGATGGTTCATATGAGAGTTCTTAGTAGGATGAGTAGGTTGACCAAGCAAAAGAATAGGAAGAGACACTTACTCTAAACTTGAGATAATTCTTGAGATAACATAACTAGATTGACAAGTATATCCCACCTGTAATACCCCTTTGTTTTGCCTTCTGGTTGGACAATGTGTCTTTGTGTGGGTATGTTGCTTTGATGAGTTTCTGGATATTCAGATGTTATCTTTATTCCATGCTTTGGATTAGCATAGTGGTTATTTGAATTAAAGACGTTTATGCCTTGGATTATAATAGTATGGTAGAATTGTCAGTTATTTGCAGTGTATTGGTGAAGGGGACAGTATCGCATCACTCGCTTGCGAGCGCCCCGCGATCCCGTGATTACCTCTTCACGGTGTGTATTTTATGCTATTCATATTATATGTTATTGTTACTTGATTTGCAGGTTGACAGGTACAGGGCATCAACTCCACCTGGTTTCACAGGTTGGAGCGTGTTCAATACCCAATGATATTCGATTGGGAGATAGTAGCTAGGTTTATGTGCCGAGTCGTCACACTAGTCCTTGTATGTCGTTAGTTGTTTGTCAGGTTGTGTTGTTTTGATTATTGTGCCCTCTCTTCGTTATTTAATTGCAAGTTAGAAAAGGGGTAATTAAATGGCTTAAAGTATTTAAGTTGTTGAGTAATGTAATATGGAATTATGTTGAAATATAATTTATTTTATTATTAATTTAATTTAATTAATAAATAATTTAATCGTTGATTAAATCTATTTATTAATTTAATTTAATTAATAAATAATTTAATCGTTGATTAAATCTATTTATTAATTTAATTTAATTAATAAATAATTTAATCGTTGATTAAATCTATTTATTAATTAATTAAATTTATGATGTTGAAAGAAGTTAATTATTTATGTTGAAGTTATTGTTATATTTGTCAAAATTGAAAATTAAGAAAATGATTTAAAAGTCAAATGAGAAAGTTTGAATTCAAATTTTGAAGAAAATGAGATATTTTGCATTTTCTGTTTTCAAAAATTTATGAGGGTGGTTGTTGAAATTTTAGGGTTTCATCCTTATGGTTGAATTTTGTTTCTCAATTTTTGGATTATGAAGTTTTTGGAAAATTGAAAATGGAGGAGAGGAAGAGTTGTTGGATTTTTGTGGGTTTTGGATTGTGGTTGTGAAAATCTGTGGAATTGAGGTTGGGAGTTGAGCACCGTTTCTGGATCCCCTCAAACTCAAGGAAATCAGGTTCATTAAATTAGTAGTTTCAATTTGAAGGGATTTGCAATTTATTATTCTATTTGGAAATGTTTAAACCTTGTTTTGTATGTGATCTTTTCTCAAAAAAAAAAAAGGAAAGAAATGTGTTCTTGGCTGGAAAATTGTCTTTTCAATTTGATTCTACAATTAATCATGCAAATCTACCTTTTGGAAATTTAAATATATATATATATATATATAAAGTATTTTATATTATGATTGTGTTGTTGGAAAATTTCAAAAAAAAACCCCTTGAGAAGGGCGCAAATTTCTAAAAATCCGCAGGCTTGTGTTTGAGAAGAAAATAAAATTAAAATTTAAAAAATTAATTTTTTTGTGGGGTCTGGGAGCTCAACCCCCACCGCACCTCCCATGGAGGCAGGTGGAGGGAGCTGCGCCCAGCACGCTCCCCACACCCTGTCGTCCCCTCTCTCGCCGCTTCCCTCTCCCCTCTGCCACGGTTGCTGTGGGAACAGCCACCGCCACTGTTGGCGGCATTGTTCACACAGTCGCCACCAACAGTGGGGACGGCTGTTCACACAGTCGCGGGTCACCCCACTGCCTGCGCCCATTCACCTCTGCACCCTGCACGTAAGCACCGCCTGGTTAGGTCGTCGCCCGGCTAAAAACGTCGCCGCCCACTATGTGCAAACCGCGGCCAAGGAAAATATGCGGTCGGCCCAACCAGCCCTAAACCGCACGCGGCCCGAGGCCTTATGGAATGAATAAAAAACTTAATAAAAGAATAAAATAAATATTATAATAAATATAATATGTTTATTATTATATTATAATATTAATTTATATATTAATATTTATTTTAATAGTATGATTAATATTTTTTTGGATATATTATAATATTAATTTATTAATATGTGTTATAATTAATTATAATATGTATTAAATAATTAATGTTATATTATATTATAATATAATGTTGTATGTTTTGGTATTTTGGAAAATGAGAGAATATATTTTATATATTTTTGTTAAAATATATGATTGTAGTTGTGGATAAATTTAATATGCATAGGAAATTATTGATTTTCTTATGGCACGATTTACGTTTAATTGGGGAAATGGGAAATACATTAACTATAGTTAAATTATTGTTTTGTTTGTAAATAATATTTTAAGGGAATAGTTTTGATTTAAAATAATATATTTTTCAAGTCAAGTTAATTCTAAATGATTACATTGAAACGAGGAACACAATATTTATTTTGAAGCAACATAATTGTTTTATATGCGGAACTGGTTAATCTTCATTATTTAAATGCAAGTAGGGAAATTAAGTAATTAGTATTAATTTCTCCTTGTTTGGAAAAGATGTGTTTAAGTTCAGTTTATTTAATACAATGAATTACTGAATGAAATGAGGAATGGATTTAGAATATCCAAAGGTAGTTTATTTCATGTGCCCTCAGTGAATATTTCCTTTGTGCTCTTGTTTGGGAAATGGGTTGAGGGAGTGTTTTATTCGTAAGTCTTCCAGATTGGGTTTTCTGTTATGTGGGTTGTCGTGTCATGTTTGTCAACCTAAGTGTGAGATCCTTAGGTAGTGCATGGAGTCTAATTAGTGTTTAACCCAGTTTTCACAAACGGGGATGTTTTGTAGCTCCTTGGTTTAGGAGTGGATTATGGGATCTGTGTCTCCTTGTATGGAGTGACCTTGTTATGTGGTTTGTTGCCTCCAGTGTTGGAGTGTGTTTCAGTTTGTGTTGCCTCCTGAAAAGGAGAGGTCGTGGTATCTTGTTTGTGTGCACTTTGTTACCCTTGGTGATTGGGTTTGTTTGGTATGTCTGTTGTCGAGTAGAAGAGTGGCTTCCATGGGAGCTAGAGCCCAAAGAGGTAAACCGAGAAACCTTCAGAAGTGGTTTAATCAAGTGATAACTAAAACAATACTTAGAAGATTAAGACTGACTTCTCTCTAATCAAGATAATTTTACCTCACTCATAAACACAAGGGCTCGTTTAGACTTGGGATGAGTGGGAAGGCTTAGAATGGCAAGGTCATCTATCTTGTCTGTATGAAAGGTATTTGGTTCCACATGAGTGAGTGTGGGGGTCGGGATTCGGTTGAGGCCACCAGGACAATTGTTTATGTTGGCCGGAGCCTATGAAGATTCCCAGAGGTAAACCCATGACGAGCTGTGTGATGACACTCTGTCTAAGACAACTGTTAGTATTTGAGTTTGTGGGTATGGTTTCCTTAACATACCTAATGTGACCATAGTTAGTATTCGATTATTATGTGTATGGTTCTCGTAACATACTTGATCTACTTTATTCCTGGAAGCGATGTGACCATGTTGAGTTGTACTTATGTTGTACTTGCATGGTTTATGAGTTGTACTTGTGTTGTACTTGCATGGTTTATGAGTCGTACTTGTGTTGTGCATGTGATTGGTTGTTTTAGTTTGGATTAGTTTTGTGTTAGCCTGTGTCTAGAGGTAGATGGTCTTGGCTAGGATTCCTGATTACTATCTCCTAGCACGGGGGGTGGGCCTTTGGGTTCCACTTGGTTGGGTGGTGTGCACCTAAATCCATTGGGTTCTTTCTTCATGTTCTTGTGGACGAGGCTTCTAGTTGGAGAGCTCGTTGGTTTTAGTATCAGTTCTTGCTTAATTTCGTTTTAGTTGATCTTGTATTATTTTACCCCTCAGTTGTTATCAAGGTGGAAGTTGTAATTGTATTTATGTTTATTGGACTTGCCTCATTCGGGGAATGAGTGTTGTAATCTTATTGCTTAATGATCAGATTATTGAAATGGAAAGTTATCTTTATGCTTGTAATTTATCTTATTTGGAATGTATGTGCTTAATTTATTTAGTAATTAAATGACATGGTTTAATTCTTGTTTTTTGTTGAGGTTCTATATAACCTCTGTCTCGTAACCTTAGAGGTTGTTGGCATCAGTTAATGTACTTGCATGTTAATTGTACTTAAGCAAAAAAAAATTAGCCTATTTAAGTAGTTAAATGCAACTTCCTCTAGGGTTGCGTGGTGGGGCATTACACCACCAAACTCTCATAGTGTATTTATTTTTTATGTATCGACGATGAACCAAGATTTTTCAAGGAGGTTATCTCTTCATAGGATAATGAGTCTTAGATGCAATCTATGTAAGAGAAGATGATGGCCTTAAAGAGATCTTACACTTGAGATCTTGTTATTTTTCTCAAGGGAATAAATCACATTATTGTATATGGGTGTATAAAAATAAAATCAAAGAAAGAAGTGGTTAGAGAGGTATAAGGCTAAATTGGTGGCCAAGGGTTACTCCAAGAGAGGAGGTTATTTTTATTCAAATTTCTCTCCTATTGTTAAGCTATATTCTATTAGATTTGTATTATGTATGATTTTATCTTGTAATTTTGAGTTTGAGAAAATACACATTAAAACTACTTTATTGCATGGGGATCTTGAAGGGGAGATTTAGATGTGACAACATGATGGTTTTATTGTTAAGAAAAAGGAAAATTCAATTTATATATTGAAACATTATTTTTATGGTTTAAAATAGTCTCCTTGTGTGTGGTATCATTTTTTATGCTTTTGCATTAAATTTGGGTTTTTTTAGGAGTGAAGAGTATCTCAATGCATATCTTAAAATGATTGATGATCAAATTATAATTGTTGTCTTATATGTGGATGGCGTGTTTATTATTAACAACAACGGGATGATTAAAGAGCTCAAAACTCAATTTTTTAGTATGTTTGACATGAAGGATTATGGACAAGAAAAACCGTCCTTGGGATGAAAATCAACAACTATTGATTCCAAAAAAATCTTTGATTAAGTTAGAGTAAGTATGTTGACACTATTTTGTAGTAGTTTAGCATGCATGATTGTTAACCTATGAATATTTTGTTTCCTATTGGCACTAAGCTTTTTTTAGATATGAGTCTTAAATTAGATGATAATTTTGAGGATACTTATAATTTACCTCATGCTAGTGTTGTTGGTAGCCTATAAATATGCAATGGTTTGTGCTAGACCAAATATTATTCAAGCAATGGAAGTTTTGAGTGGATTATGTCTAACCCTAGTGTAGAGCATTAGATTTATGTTAAGAGAGTGTTTAAATATTTGAAAGAGACTTATAATTAATATTTTTATTATCATACTTCTAATGATGTGGTTTTGACATTAGAAATGTAGGTCTTTGTTGATGCAAATTGGTGGGTGACTTGGATAGTTGAAGGTTCGTTGGTGGCTATGTTTTCTCCTTGTTTGACAACACTGTTAGTTGGATGATTATGAGGTATCCCATGATTTCTTTTTCTAGCACCAAAGCAAAGTATTTGGATACTACACATGTCTATAAAGAGGTAGCACGGTTATAGAGATTATGCTTTGGAGTTCTAGTTTCACTTGCAAGGTAGTTCAAACTAGTTGCAACAATCATAGTCCTATATGTTTGGCTAGGAACCCTATGTACCATGCTCATACTATAAATGTTGATTTACAATATTGAACTTTGTTTAGGAGATGATAGAGAATGTCAAGGTCTTTTTATAGAAGTTTGAAATTGAAGAGAATGTTGCTAAACTAATGAGCAAAAATAAGTTCTCTTGGTGTAGAGAGGTCATGGGCCTCAATTCTTGTACTTGATTTATTTTATTTTTCCTATGTATGTTATTTTAATGTATAATATCAAGTGTGAGAATGAAGATAAAGTGACATTTAATTACTATATAATTTATAATGTATATCATGTCTCCAAACATCTTGGCGAGAGTACATGGATGCCCTCTTAGGTGGATGAGAGAATTATTTAAGTATTATATTAATTAACTTTTCTATTAGTTATAGTGGATTCCATGAATGGAATGAAGCATAATTATGGTAGTTACAAATAAATTAGACCCCATTTATAACACTTTCCCTATTTTAGACACTAGAATTGGGAGTGAGGGATCTTTGCACAATAGATAGGAACCATGTAAGTTGTAACCTCCATAATGGAGTGCTAGACTTGGAAATGTGAGTTGTTAGGAGTTATTGGTCAAATATGTACGTTATGTGTTATATTTTCTATTCATGAATGTATTTAATGAACATATGGGGACATCAAGTTTTTTCCATACCAAGGTTACATGGTTTTAAGATTCCAATGTTGAAAATGAAGGTAAAATTGTAGAATAATTTAGCTTAAAATTTGTAAATCCCATGTAACTGTAGATTCAATTTTAGTATTCTTTGTCACAATCTCTTGTGTATGATTAATCTTGAATTAGATCAATTTTAATGTTGTAGAAAGTAGACAAAAGATTGATAGAAGAAGTATAAGTCATAATAGAAAGGACACCACATGTATGTGGAGAAAACCATTTCGCGTAAAAAAAAAACTCCACCAGAATTGTTCTTGCTTGTATTATTTAACATTTGAATGAGTAACAATAATATAGATTCAATTCCCCTTGATATGCTTCTTTTCTCTTCAAGAAATCTTCTTCACAACCTACAATATTTTCTCACAAAACTCTCTCATACAATTGCTGCAATAATAGACAATATTCTTGCTTACAAACTCATGAGAGTTAACATATATAATATCGCAAAGCCTCTTGAGAGAATCCATGCCTAGGGTTTCCAATTTGAGTTCAAACATGTATGACAAAGTCAAACGAGAGTCTCCCTCAAAGTTGGCGCCCAACATTGAAGTGTTAACCTCGTAATTGTCAAAAATATCTTCTACAATCTCATCCTCAAAGTAGGCACCCAAACTGGGTCCCACTTAGTTGAACATTATAAATATATTTTCCATGCAATAGTTGTAACTCAAAGATGCCAACTTGGGCACCCAAGGTGGGCCCAAGTTAACCTTTGTTAACTGAAACACATTTGTCACTGATTCATGCAAAAAAATGTGCATGCATGATCCTCCATCTGTTAATTGAATGTATCAACCTATTATTTGTCCATGCAACTCAAGTTAACTGAGATTAACTAACATGCAACTGAAGATAACTGAAACTGAACTGAACTTCAACTGAATTGAACTGAACTTCAATCCCTATTTTATAGGTAATCAACATGCATAAATCAAAATCCCTATTTTATAGGAACCTAGGATGATTTTCTGAAGTGTACTCAATTCACCAACTAGTTAATTGAACCAAGGTGGATCCCACCTCCCATGTGGGTTCCCATGTGCTCCTATTTTGTAGGAACTCACTCCAAGGCATCCCCACATGCTCCTAACACTTAGAAATAACTACAAATGTCAAATTAAATGTGTATTTCATTCCAAATTAATCTCTTCCCAATCCTAGTGTTATGCAACACATTCCAAGGACTTAGGAGATACATGAAATATGTTTAGAATGCAATTAACTGGCATCCTATTCCCAAAATTCTCCCACTTGACATTATCATTGCAATTATTCTAAACAAGGAATCATTTAATATAAATCAAGTACAGGACTCAAGGCCAATGGCCTTCCTGCACCATAAGAACTTTTCCGTAGCATTGATTAAAGTGTCAACTTTCTCAATCAATACCTTTCCCAAGTCTATGTAGTATCCATGAGCACCCACCAATCAATCCATGCCAACTTCAAATGCAACCTACATAATCATGAAGCTCCAAGCAAATGATTAATACTCAAAACGCAAAAAACTACAACCTCTCTAAATTTCATGAAGATAACCATATCCTATCAAAGCTCCCACAGAACTGTAATACCGAGCTATACATGGCAACAAGATAAACATAAAAATCCATCACTTTCAAAAACTCCCACTGAAACATGTAACCAAGTTATCCAAGGCATCGTAATAACCATCTCCTAAATGAAGATCATCCATGGCCTCAACATAATCAAATAATATGTTGTTAACTATACAGCTCCCAAAAGGTCAAGTAAAACCATAATCTTTAAACCAAGATGATAAAATCAAGGTAACTATCCCCATAACTGGAAATCAGCCCATAAACCATGTCATAACATCCTTCAAAATGAATCCTCCAAAACTAACTATACATAGATCAAGATCCATATCTATGAAAGATAAAACATATAAACTCATGCTAAACCATCCTTAAATTAGTCTCCATAATCAACCATGAATCAACTCAATCCCATGAGAAATCAAAGCATGAAACATAACACATCTTGAAAGATATAATGGGCAAATACCTCTCAAATAAAGAATTGTCGAGTGTGTTGAACTCATGTCCAACCAAGGTGTAGGATTCTTGGTCTTTACTGTTGAGAAAAGATTTTCTTACAAGTAACCATTCCAACATATATCTCTTACCATAAGAGAACTCAAGCCTCACCTATTTCTCCAAGTATCCATGAGGACCTGTAACCAACCAATCCATGCCAAACTCCAAATGAAACACAACACCATCATGAAGTAATCAAGCAAATGATTAATGTACCCAATACAAAGAGAACTACTACGATCAATGTCAAAGCTCCAA
Source organism: Sequoiadendron giganteum (assembly GCA_007115665.2). Classification (NCBI taxonomy): domain Eukaryota; kingdom Viridiplantae; phylum Streptophyta; class Pinopsida; order Cupressales; family Cupressaceae; genus Sequoiadendron; species Sequoiadendron giganteum. The sequence continues at coordinate 388,132,929 of CM021107.1, forward strand.
TCATGAATTAGAAACATAAACATGACATCCATGATCTAATCATCTCCTCCAAGGAGATCAAATGCATCATAACATACATAAACATCCTAGTCTCAAGAGATCAAGTACCATGTCAAACTCTAAATGCAACAAGAGTAAATCATGAATAACCACTCTAAACCAAGAAAACATATCCCCAATCACATGAAGATAACCATACCAATGATGCATCCACATCACTACCAACAACTCCCACTGAACTGTGGTACCGAGTCACACATGGCATTGTGACTACCATCCTCTCCATGAAGATCACTCTAAAACATCAAGCAAAGAGTTATCACAAACAATATTAGCTGAAATAACCAATGCATCATTACTATCATCTAAGGATTCCTCTGTAGAAGAATCATAACCCTTTTTCTTGTTCTTACAATCCTTCTTCACATGTCCCGATTTCCCACAGTTCCAACACTTTACCTTACTCTTACCAGGGGTTTTAGACTGTCCTTTGGACTTACCCTTTCCTTCCTTGTCCCCCTTAGGTTCCTTTTTCTCAGGCCTTCCTCTTACAAACAAGGCATCTTGGGATTCCTCTTTAGAATTCCTTCTCATCTCATTTGATAGGAGAGTAGGAATTATATTATCCATCTTTGGATCTGCACCACTACCACTGATAACAACAATTAAATTTTCCCAAGACTCTGGTAAAGAACAAAGTAACAAAATGAATTTATCTTCATCTTCTAGCTTTACATCTACATATGCTAACTGACTCATAATAAAATTAAAACCATTTAAATGATGTGCAACAAGATCACCATCTTTCATCTTTAAGGAATATAACTGTCTTTTCATATACAGTTTATTAGTAAGGCTTTTAGTTTGATAGATATCACCTATCCTCTTCCACAAATCAAATGCAGTCTTTTCATCTGAAACATTCAAGAGAACAACATCAACAATACATAATCTTATGGTTCCTCTTGCCTTCTTATCAAGCTTAGCCCAATCCTCATCTGACATAGATGAAGGTGTCTTTGTCTTATTACTTACAACTAACCACTGGTCTCTCTCTTCAAAGAGATCTAGTTTCCACATCTCATACTCAAATCCATTGAACCTTTCAATAGCTAAACGAGAAGTATAACCCATTGCAACACACCAATTTTCCAAATCAATAATTGACACAATATTAAAAGCTCCCACTTCAACCAAAAATCCTTCAAACTTTTAAGAGAAAGGCATCCCAAACTCTACCCAACCTCTAGCTCTGATACCAAATGTTGAAAATGAAGGTAAAACTGTAGTAAAAATGTAGCTTAAAACTTGTAGATCGTGTGTAACTGTAGATTCAATTTTAGTATTCTTTGTAACAATTCTGATGGAATTTTTTACTCAAAAGGGTTTTCTCCACGTACATATTGTGTCCTTTCTATTTTGTCTTATATTTCTTCTATCAATCTTCTGTCTAGTTTCTACAACATTGAAATTGATCTAATTCAAGATTAATCATACACAAGGAATTGTGACAAAGATTACTAAAATTGAATCTACAGTTACATAGGATTTACAAGTTTTAAGCTACATTTTTACTATAGTTTTACCTTCATTTTCAACATCCATTTGTGGTTTCCCCTCAACTATTATTTGCAAATCATATGCATTAGATATAGGTGGTTCATAGGTGTTTTTTTAATGTCATAAAATTAAATAAAGAAGTGAGTTGTTTATGTATTCTTATTAATTCAAGATTAATACGTACTCAAGCCTCTCTTTGATGCAAGAGTTTTTTCTTGGAACTATTTCTCCATGTCCATCCAATATCATGTGTCAAATTATCATGGTTTTCTAATTTCTATTTGTTTTCATACACTTTCACATAATCTCATAATGGTTAATCTAGTGTTATACTATGAAAAATCAAATTTTCATACTCTTTGAAGAGATATCATTTATAGTAGATTACCTTGTTTTCACAACAACAACAACAACTGAAGTGATCATTGAGGTAATAATTTCAATTTTGAATTTTAAAATTTTAGGGTTTAGATTTGTAATTATGGAAGTAACTCAGGTCAATTTCAGCTTCCAAACCAACAACTTTGATCTAGGGTGATTAATAATAGGTATAAGGATTGATAAAAGGGAACACAATGTGTGATTCCATGAGATGGATTCATGCAATAATATGTCACTTGTATGCTAGTTATTACATTTAAGACACTCTAATCAAAGTAGGTCCACGAGATAAGGTAATAACACATGGGTACGCAATTTTTACCATTACATTTTCCCCCACTTTGATGTGCTTGTTAACTAATAGGTGAATGCATGTAAACGTAAAACAATATAGTCAATATGTTACTTAAATATGTATAATCCTTAAAGAATACAAATTTATGTAATGTAAGAGATCATTCTTTAATTCTTTTTGCAATGAATGATCCTTTAGAAACATGCAAAACAAGAAATCATGTAACAAGTACAAATTTGTCACACATTTGAAATTGAGCACAATCACAACTTGATTAAAGAAATTATCTTCAAAAAATAAAAATAAAGTAAAAGGATGATAATGAGAGATTATTCTTGTTACAAAATTTGATAAAATCTTTGACCATGTGGAAGATTTTGACAATATGGATGGATCAATAAAAGATTCCCTAAAAAATAAAAAATAAAAGACTACGAACCTATCATTACAAAACATAACTCCCAAGAAAGAACACTAGTGGCATATATTCCCCCCCTCCAATTTGTTGCATACAAAGGTTGCAATGAATTAGAGTGGGGGGAATTTATAGACATGAAAAAGCATGTGGCACAATAAAATATAATATTATATGATAATAATTTAAGAACATAAATAAAATATAATTGTGAAAGTATGCATAATAAAGGAAAGACAAGATGCCCCTAATGTTTTATGCTAATATAGGCAATGACAAGGTAAGGATGGTCCTAAAGGCTAGATAAGGATCATGTAGTAATAAATAGAATATAAAACATATAAGCATGATAAGGATCATAAATATATAAACATAAGCATGCTAATGATCATAAACATGTAAGGCAAATAACTATGATAAGAACATGCATGATAGGCATTGATACATATAAGATAAAAATGATAATCATGGAATGGTATAAGAGGTAAACATCATAACATGGAATATAAGGAATAATGGAAACACCAAGAGTCATAGGAACATAACAAAGAACATGTGGAATCATGAGTAGTAAACATGGAACATAGTATATAGGGAAACCAAAAAAGAGTATAGGAAAGCATATGATATTAACATCACAAAGTTGCAGCATGAATAAGAATGAAATATAAGTATAAAAGGAATAACATAATAATTATAAAAAATGAAGCCCTCAAGTGGGGAAACATAGAATTTAGCATAATATCAAAGGTGAAATGAGGATATGAAAAAGTGAAAAACATGAAATAGAATATAATATAGAAGATGAAACAAGAATAACCAAAGAAACATGACACATAAATCACAAATAAAGTGTCAAAAATAAGGACACAAATAAAAGTGTAAATGATAACTATAAAATTATATGGAAGAAATTACAAGAATGCTAGAATAAAACAACAATTTATTATAATGGTCTTCATCCAAGATTTCATCCTCATCTCAACGTATTGCATCAAGTGCCTCACTTCAATTGCATGGATTTATTTTTCAATTATATGAGTTTTCTCTTGATAATTATTATCTCTAAAACTTATAGCACCAAAAGAGTATCCATATGTTATGGTGCACAAGAAGCATAATAATCATCCATAGTATCTCTATCCATGTGCATATGATTCATAACAAGAGAATTATGTTCCTAAGATGCATTTATATTATTGGACTTATTTGGAAATAGATTACATAAATTTTCAAATTTTGATGAGGCGACAATAATTGTTTTCCACCATAATCAACAACCTTGATATGGACCATATTATTGTTACACAATATTGTGCTTTATATTTCAATATTATGCAACCCTGAGTATGATGTCCGTTGACTCTATGAAAACTACAAAATGCATTATCATTGTTATTCTTGGGTAGCTCTCTAGCTATATATAATGGAAGTATAGATGGAAGAATAGTAAAATTAGAGCTCAATATGATTTGAAACATAATGTCCAAGGGAATTCCCAAATAAGTAAATTTCATAAAATTATAAGGCTTGGAAAATAATGCACTAGAATATCAACTACGTGATGCATAATATTATTTCTCTTTAAATTCATTACCCTTTGAAAAAGTATTGAATTTTTTTAATTTTGAAAGGTAAGGAGATGTGGAATATGATGATCCATACTTAATTTTATTAGATGCAAGATATTTAAATATGATATTCTTCAAATAAGTGCACATTTCCATGAAATAAGGAAAATGGCCCAAGCACACATTATTTTTATAATAGGAAGGATTTCATCAAGAAAAATAGTTTGAAAATCATCATCATCAATGATGTTTTATATTACCATATCATTATTGAAATCAAATAACATAACCATTAATATGGTCTTTACTTCTTTGGGAACATTGGTTAAATCAATCATAATTATTTTCAAACCTGTATATAATATGAAAGTGTCCCAAGAAATTTGTGGCCAACTCATAAATATAATGGATAGAACAAGGAAGTAAGGAACATAACCATTGAATAAAATTATCCCTCAATATTTTTGGAAACAAATTACCTAATATTTTATCATCTTTATCTAAACATGCAACATTGCTAGCTTGTAAATGGATATGAGGATCATCTCATTTGGTATGATATAACTAAATTTAGGTGCCACAAAGCCCGTAGGAAATAAATGTGTACCAATGTGGATGGGAACCCTAGCTATAATATAATTCTCTTGGAATTGTGGATCTTTCTCCATGCTCGACAAGTCTTCATTCCCACATGGTACTTTTGGCTCAATCAATATTTTTTTGGATTTTATGGTAAGTGAGGCCCTTAATTATAGATTTTTTTCCCCAAATCACCAATACTGTCCTCAACCACTGGATCAAGGTTTTCAATCAAAAAATCAAAAGGACTAGACCTAAAAAAATTATTTAGTTTTTTGATGAATTGATCACAAGGATGGATAGATGGTTGGAAAGTTATTTTACATCACCCAAACATTAACATGGTTTGTTTGTGGTTATCCAAAAAAATACAAAATAAAATGAAATGTAGAGGTGAGTTCTCTCCCCAAAGGGCTATTTATATTTTATTTTTCCTTTAAAGATGATTATATTAGGATCTTGGTTGAAGGTCCTTGATTTATGGGAAAACCTATCCTTTTCTTATGCAAGTGGAAACCAAGCTTTGATTATGATGCTAACTTATACTTTATGGCCCCCACTTGGAATTTTCCTCCTTGGTATCCCTTTAGAATATTGGGATGGGGAAATTATTATGGGCATAACTAATTCATTTGGGAAATTTCTCTCTAGCTAACATCATGAAGAATAGGATTAGACTAGTCTTTGATAGGTGTTGCATGGATGTTGCTATAAATATGGTGTTGTTGATGGTGGTTTTAGCACAACCAACTCTAAGTAAATTATAGATCACTTAATCCTCTTGTACATCAAAGGATTATGCTCCAAGGTTCCTTTTTAGTTAGGTCTTCACCATGTGGATAATTGAGTGGTTTATGTGATTTGTTTTGATGAGGGGAATTTGTTTGTTCAATCTACATATAGTTGGGGTAATTATGTTCAATCAAAAATCATGATCTACTTTTGTATGTAAATTTTAATCTTATAAATACATATTATAAAAAAATCTTCATATATGTGTTGGAAATAAAACATATTTAATAACTCTATTGCTTCAAATATCCCAAAAACTATCATAAATGATTCTTTAATTAAAGATTTTTTTAATAAGGTTTAGAAATAAAACTTGAATTAAATGGAAAATGATAATTTTTATTCCATTTGCTAGATCTGAATGGTTAGATGAGATCAAGAAAAGAAATATTGCAACCATCAATATTTCACATAATCACCTACAATATTGATGCAATCATCTGAGGAAATATAGCATAATATTTTTCAAGACACATACAATCAAACCACCATTTTCATGCATAGATTTGAGACACAACTCTATGCAAAAAATAGTAAATCATAGATCTCACCAGACTATTCAATTCAGGAAAACAAAATAAAGTGTACCATCACCAAGATCTAAGCATCATTTGCAAACAATAGGCATGATCCTTTGATTTCAAAGTTTAGCAAAATCACAAAATTTTAGTAAAGTCTTCACGTTGAAAAGTGTATAAGTTCATTGTAGTGAAAATGATTTCTAACCCCTAAAAGAGTCTCAAAAGAGATATAAATAACCAATTGGGTGCCCCATAATTGTGGATTAGAAAAGAGTCTAATTGAAACTAATGTTGAGAAATATTATCTAACTAAAAATTAACTACTAGTTACTAGTTGAGTGGGGAAATCCAATGCCACCTCAATAAAAATCAACATTGAAGTTGATTTATTTTAGCATTAAATAATATAATAAATGAATTCCTATCCTTAAAATATCATGCCAACTCTAGATAATACTCTAGGAAAGTGTTGATTTCTTCAGTGAGATCATTTATCTTTGGCCCTTTGTGATATTTTATATTTATTCTCTAAGAGAAAGTTGGTCACTCCAACTTCTCTTGTAACTCTCCAAATCTTGCCAGGTTTTCTTAAAAGTTTTGAATGGTGACCTTGATGTTCATTATGTTTTAGTAGCTTCTTTAGTCATTGGTTAATTTAATGAAAATTTGAAGTCCTTAATGATTCTGGAAGAAGATCATATGGATGTGGTAGTCTCCCAGAATGTACAAGAGAGGTCTTCAATAAACTCTATTTTGACCATAGAAGAATCTGTTAAACTTCCATTTTATTCCACTTGGATTTACATTTTTTAATGTTTCACCCTCAATTATCTTTTTTTCAACCATTCATTTGGAAAGTTTGGATCCTCTCCATAAAAAGAGGATACTTTAGCCAATTGGTCCAAAGGGATAACCACTATTTTCTAAAGAATGGAGACATAATCTTCCCATAGAAGATCTTCATCAACTTATGATTCCATTTGTTGAGCTGAACTTGCCTCGTCACCTATGTTGTGATAGGTTTTTAATGTTTTCTTAGTCACCCTACTTGCAAGGGCTTGAAATTTTTCCTTCCATTTTATAGTGTTTGGGATAACACCCTTAGGATTTGTGTGTTGCACCATTTCATTCAACATTGTTATTAGTGTAGGAGTAGGCTTTGTTGAATCTACAGTTCCCACCAAATAGTTGGTATAGGAAGAACTAACTGTCCTACTTGATATTTTAATTCTCCCTATATATTTTAATCCTTTTTCATTCACTTAAGTATAGTAGAAACAACTCATTGCAGAGATTGTTTCTCCTCCTCCTTGGTCTAAATATCTAAGTTCACTTGTTGAATGTCATAATCTTGAAGCACCATTTGTGCTTTTGGTTTGTCTGCCATGGGGGAAGCAACTTGAGCTATCATTTCACCCTACTCATTTACCTTGATAGTAGAGAGTCTTCTACCTCTCTTTTTGGTGGGTTGAGCCTTGAATACTTTTGCTAAACAAAAAATTCTTCTTCATCTTTGACCTAATTCCTTGTCCTCTATTGCATAGTATGATTAATCCATATCAGAAGGCTTGAAGTTCCTAAATGTTGAGGATAGGAAGGAGAAGGAGGAGGATTCACCCTTCTTCCATGTGGGGCAATTATTTTTTCCCTTGGTCTTCATCTTGAGGATAATATTCCTATATTGATGTGTCCCAATTCTCTTTTATTTGAAATTCATCTACTTGGTTACCCTCTTCCTCAAGTTGAACTGGTTGTTCCTAATGAGGTGGTGAAGACATTGGTACTTGAGGTTGAGAATGGGGATTTGAAGGTATACGAGATGGTTGTGGTGGGCTGGGAATCAAAAGTGGAGATGGATAAATATGAGGCAATAAAGGTTCATCCTTAGTTTAAGGAGGAGGTTTCCTAGGAGGTGATGGTAGCGGTGAATTATGTGGAGGAGAAGAAGAATGGGATAGTGATGAGGAAGTTTTGGATGGAGATGTAGGTGGTGTAGTATCTAATGTTGAACTATGGTTGTCTTTCTCCTAAAGAGAGGATCACATTTCTCTTCTTCATCCTCATCAGATTTAATGACCATTGGCTTCTCAATATTCTTTCTCTTTGTGGTAGTTCTTTGGTTTCTCTTTTATCCTTTGCTTCTCCAATTGTAGCACTAGATAATTTTCCAATTTGATTACTTCATTCTTGAGCCTTGGTAAATGGATCAATAACTATACATGGTTCCTCCAACCACATCTTTGACCCAAAAATCATATTTATAGCCTTATTTTCAATGGAGGAATCTTCTAGATTCACCCAATCTACTGTATCTAATGGTTGATTAAAGATTCCTTCAATATTATATGTAAGATTCAATACCTTTCCATCATCTTCTAATACATTAGGTACTTTTCCAAAATATCCTCCCCTTATTATTTCCATGGAAAATCTATAGTAGTCCTTAATTATGACCTCATGTTCTTCTAAATAGTTGGACCAATGGTCTTCTAGAGCAAGCTCATGGTTATAGTATTCTCCTATAGCTAAACCATTTTAAAGGAGCAAGTCCATAGTTAAAGGAGCCATTTTAATCTCTATAGTTTTGGCCATTTACATGTTGGCACAAGAATATAGTCCAACTTTAATAGGAAAGACATATCTTGATTTATGCTTATTTACAATCAACTTATGAACTTCTATAGTTTGTCTACAGAGTTCTAATAGGATTATTTTAAAACTTGGGTACCTAGGTAATTTATAAGGTGTTTTGTTGAAACTAGCTACCTTGATGTAAGTGAATTTTTTGGATTTGATGTACCAATTCCCCTAGTTCTTCAACTCGGAATTTGATTCTACTAATAGCCTTTTAGCAAAATCATTCTCTAGGCCTTGAATTATTGTAAAAATGAAGGCATCATTGACTAGGCAGTAATGCTTCTTTCTTTCTTTTAATACAGTTGGGGATAATGATGATACACTTTAGTTTCCTCCATCTATTATGATCCCACTCTCCCTAATCCTAGAAAAGTAGCCTAGTAAGCCAGTAGATACACTAGGTACATGATTTCATGTAGAACTTAGTGGTTTTTAATACTTCACTCAACTGTTCATGCATATTATCTCTAATTATTGTCCCCTAGTCAATTATTTTCCTATCTACTATCTTTAGGATATAATAGCACATCCAACCTGATAAAACACATTAGCATATGGATATCCTTGTATCCTACTTAATAGTGTGATGAGATATTTGTCATCTTCTTTGAATTCAATTTTGTGTTGTACTTTGGTATCTTTTGTGCAATCTTTTTAGGGACAAGGAGGTTATTGTTTATGAAGTTTATGGACCACTTGTTGATTTTATCATAATATCTCAAAGCTTTCTCCATGGTGGCTTCATCATACTTATCATAACTTGGGAGGTCAAATATTATTTCAATCATATTAAAATAATATCTAAAACCACTCCCACTGATGGGCCAAATATTTGTCTTTGCTTCTTGTTATAAAGTTGGGCATATGCTAATACTAACTCTAGTGATTGTACTCACTAGGAAAGAAACTTATTCCACCAATCTTGAAGTTTCCAAGTCTCGATCCAAGTTTGTTCTATCTTCTTCTCTATGTACTCTTTGTAAGAATTCTTTAATGTTCACATGTATGATGTCTATATCTCCAATCACATTGTATGTAGAGAAATTTATAGAAGGAGGGTGGTAGCATTTTAACTTGTACTTCATCTTTTCTTGGTCACCTTGCATATTTCCTACAAATTTGAGATACACATCATAATTAGTGTTTATTAAAGAAACACATGAAATTTTATAAAGATATCACTTCAAGTTTATACTCAATCAAAATTTGTACAAGCTTTATTATTGAGTTTCAAGACTCAACTATGACTTATGAAACTTTAAACAACCTTGTTGGGGATCAGGGACCGAGTTTCAGATGTAGCACTTATCACCTACATCACAAAGAATTTGGGTAGAAAACTCCCAATGTTTGGTTCCATATATTAATAGAAAATTTTATTAGTCAAGGATCAGGTATTCAAAATACCCTATGAATTATATTTGTCAAACTAGTTGTCGTGACATTCTCACTAACTTAATGTCTCTTTGGTATAGGTTATTGGGGGTCAGAAATCATCCTTATCGCTTTAACCATACTGGTGATTAACTTGAATCTTTTGAAATACCACATAACACCCAAATAAATCAAGGATCAAACTTCAAGACCATATCTTAAATTATTTTTCAAATGTAGGTAGACATGATCGTGAAAGCTCGATTATCGATAAGGGAAATATTTAAAATTTTGGGGCAAGGTATCAAGATTGAGAATTGGATGGATTAAATTTTTATGTCATTAATGTTACCATGTTAATATAGACTCTTGCTTCTCGATGATTGAAATACTTTCACTTTTATAGATTAAGACTTTGAGAATTGGGGAGTCGAAGATCACTTGGAACCTTAATCCAAAAATAGATTATACGTTAATATGAAAGTTTAAACACCAAAATTTGAATGACTTGGGCATTTTTTGAATGCTAGGTGTCAATAATTAGGGATCGAGTATAACCTAATCCTTATGTTCATAATGGCCATATGGATTAAGACACAAGTTTGATAATCGATGCCCAAAATACTTAGTTAAAATTTGAAACATGACATCAGGAGATCAAGGATTGGGGAGCGGCCATGACCTAAATTTTATGTTTGATTAATTATTAAGTTATCAAATGGTCTGGTACCACGATGAAGTATAGTGATGTAGTCACAAACAACCTCAATCAACATGTTGAGACCAAAGAGGATTTAACAAGGCCCAGAATAAAAAATAAAAATGAAGAACAGTACAAAGAAACGAGATGAACAAAGGGACAAATCAAAATTCAAGAAAGAAAAAAAGAAGATAAAATAGGACAAAAAATATGACAAAAAGAAGCAAAAATGAAGGGGAAAAAACTACATACTATAAGAGAAAATACCATTAAACTAAAAAAATTGATACCTTACCTAGAAACAATGGTGGAGGTGAGAACGAAAATGGGGAGGAACCAACATACACAAGCACATGCAAAGACAAAATAGGAACACCAAAAAAATGCAAAAACCAACCTCAAAGACAAGAACACCAAACATAATGGAAGACTAAATAGAAGAGTGCATGATTATCCAAAGAAAATGAGCAAAGTGGTAATTGAAATGCATCAGTCAACCATAAAAACCCTATTTGATACACATGCCAAATTTTTCCATTAATACACATCATGGGATTAAATACAATGCTAGGTGATAGGTGAGTTTGACAAGAACATCACATATTGATAATTGGGGATGAAATATTGGTCTTATAGCTTGAGGGATGTTGTAAAGACACACCCTAGTATTTGATAAGAACAAGCCCAAGGAAAGAAAAAGGAAGACTTTGGGGGTCAGGTTTGACATGAATGCCATGCCTAAAAGGAAAAACCCAAGAAGTAATATATAAAAAACACAAGGAAACAAACACAATAATAACTAGGGGAGGAAAAGACAAGGAAAATAATCCAATAGAAAAAGGTGGGGCTACCCATTTTGGTTAACCAAAAAGGGTGATGTCCTCATTTTTTGTTAACCAAAATGGGGTGTGGGTGCAAGGCACAACAAGTGCTCCTAATTTTCATCACATTGGAATAGAATTTGGGTTTCTAGAACCAATGTATATAGTTTAAAAATGTTTCTCTTTTTTTAGAAATATTTTGAGTCTAGGCACATGATAGAATCTTGCCCATATGTGGTGAAAGAAAAAAATAACAACATTTATTTGGAGCATCAAATAAAAGGAAAAAAGTAGGATCTTAATATAGATATAGAGGACTCTTTTAAATAAGGACTAAGTATATTTCCCATTATTTTGTCTTTAGCTAATGAAATACTAGAAGAAGGGGAAATCATTCCACAACAAGAGGGACACATATATCCTAATATTGGATTAGGACCTTTTCATGTGCCTCTAAATAGAAACGAGGACTCTTTGAAATGTATTATAGTTATTTAGCTATTCCCTTGCCTCTACTATCTTTGAGGCGATGGAAAGGAGAAATTTTTAGAACATGGAGGTTGATAGGATGGATAAGGATATAATTTAAAATAGAGCCCTTTCTCTAATTTTCGCTATATATCAAGGTAAATGGATAGGTTTTCAAAAGAATAAAGAAGGAAGAAAAAATAACATTGATGTATATTCAAAGATTGGGATTCCTTCTCTTAGAGAAACAAGACCTATGTAAGTGGTGCATGAAGTTGTCAATTATAGACAAAAAAAACTTGGAGATGTTAACCTCTATGAAATATAGTAAATAAAGATTATCTCCTAGGATATAATGGACATTAAAACCCTCACTAATAGAACAAGGTCAAGAATTATCCGAGTGAAGTTATTCTAGATATTCTACTGGTTCTAGAAACTAAGATATCTCATAGTTCTTTTGTTAAAATCAATAAAAAGTGTGGAACTTTATCGGTTTTAGGTTGTTACATTTAATGGAGCTTTAGGGGAAATCGTCACTATGTGTAAGTATTCATTTCTTAAAGGTACTCCTTTATCCATTTATAAGAATTATTTACATGTTCATTTTTTTGATTTGAACATTTATAATAAATATTTTATGAGCTACATATGGATGATGGTGGGGGATTTCAATTCTCCCCTATATCCCTCTAAAAAATGGGGGGATCTGTAGACTATTTTGATAGTATGGAGGATTTTCTAGACTGCATTTTAGTATGGGGTCTTAAGGATATTGAGTTGTCATGATCTTCTTATGTATGGTCCAATAAAATAATATGTCCTAATTTTATTTAGGTTAAGTCATATCGGTTTCTCATTTCTTCTATTTGTCCCATTTTGACACTCGTGGTCTTTTAACCCTTATAAGAATAGGTTTATAAATACTACTCTTTTTTTGACCCGAGAAATGGGTACTAGGAAAGGTAATTATTCTTTAAGGTTTAAAACTATACAAAATCTTCACCTTGATATCAACAAACGTATAAAAAAATGGTGAAACATTGAGATGGAAGGGACAATAATATACAGGTTGGTCAACAAGCTAATTTTTTAAAGAGGAACAACACACTTTGGAATAAGAACTCCTTTGGTAACATATTTGAAAAAAGGGGGAAACCAATAAAAACTATAGGAAATTCGACATGAAATGGACACTAACAAAAAAAAAATGATTTTTTTTTTTGAAGAAAAAGTAGTTCTTTACAACCTACATAATATTGTTGAAAAAGAAGAAATTTATTGGAAACAAAAATATAGAGTGCAATGGCTAAATATAGGGGATAGAAACACTATTTTTTCACCAATTAGTTTTTAAGCATAGGAGAAATAATAAAATTTCTAAGCTTATTAGAGGGTATGGTTTTAAAATTACCAAGGAAAATGAAATTCAATAGGAAGGGTAAGGTTCCTTCATACTCTTTTTAATTCTATCCCTAGCACAAACCCATCTAAGGAAGAGGATCTCTTAGCTATTATTCATAATATCCTATCACCAAATTATATTGTAGATATGGGACATGGAATAATAGAATAAGATGGTAGAGTTGTCTTTTCTTTTGATCCCTACAAAGCTCCTACTCATTATGGTTTCTCGCTAGCTTTCTTTAGAAAAAATGCCATATTTTTTGTGAAGATATTAATAAATATACTTAAGAGTTCTTTTCTATTGGTAATACCATTAGGGAGATTATAATACTATTATTTCTTATTCCTAAGAAGATTAGTGTAAATACTCTTAAGGACTTTTGACTAGAAATATTATGTAATATAGTTATAAAATTTTATCCAAGTTGTCAGTGTTGAGAATCTAGCCTTTTTTGGATCAAATAATCCATATTAATCAAAATGGTTTTGTCTAAGGAAGTCAAATATTATATTTTGTAATTTGGATTCATGTGGTATTTCACTTAATGGGCAAAATTAAGGAGTGCATGGCCTTCAAGCTAGATTTATCATAAACAAATGGCAAAATCTCTTAGGACTTCCTAGTGAAATTTTTATAGAAATTTGGATTTCAAGGTAACATATTAACTCTTCTAAAGTGTTTCTTAAATGTTCCTTTATATATGGTGATTATTAATGGCTCTCCAAATGGTCACTTTGCTTCTAAAGGGGACCTTAGACAAGGAGATCCCTTATCTCCATACCTATTTATTATTCTTGCTAAGGTGCTTATAAGAAATATATCTGAAAATATCATTAATGACAATATTAAACATTTTAAACTCATATCCTCCTCAAATCCCATCTCTTATTAATAATTTCTGGATGATACTACATTACTTGGGACAACTACTATTGTAGAAGTTAGGGATTGGAAAAATAACTTGCCTCAATATGTTGTTGTTTCTTAATAGAAAATTTATTTGGGCAAAAGTAGCCTATTTATTTTAATATTATTAGATATTTACAAGATCAAATTATTTTATATTGGATAAGTGGGAAAACAAGGGTCCCAACTATTGTAAGTTTGGAGATGTTGGAGTTTGTGATTTTCTTGGGTGTTGTCATTAATGCCAAACTCTTGTATGAAGAGAGTATTGGAATGTTGTTGGTGTTGATGATGTCAACCCCTAGCATTGGAGTTGTTGAAAGTTTGGAGTTGTTGGTATTGATGTCAACACATTTTTGTTTATGTTATCATTGATTTCTTACATTAGTATAGTTGTGGAGGTTGTTAGTCTGACTTATGTTTGAGGAGATTGTTGTTGTTGGAGATTTTTTCATGTTGCATATAATGTAGATGTGTTTCAGAGATGTTAATAATGTTGCAGATGTGTTTGGTCACTTGGTCTCCAAGTTCTTTTGAGAATATTTGAACAAAAGAGAGTTTAGTGTGACAAAGTGGTGTTTAGTGTTTTACTTTGCATTTATTCATGGTTGAATATATGCCCATGCCATTTGGATGCAGTGATCGGAGGTGTTTAGAGGTGTTATATCCAGAGTTTCAGGTTCTAGATCATATTGTCGTAAAAGATGTGTATGACAATATGTTTGTTTGGTGAAATAAGGTATCTGGGATAAATGAGATTGCACTGCATTTCTCCACAGTGAAGTTTTTGATGTTGCAGATCTGGGACTATGCTTATAATGTTTGTATCTACCTTCCCTTGAAGTTTTAGGTGCTGAGTTATTCTGCAAGGTTATCTAGTGTGTTGGATGTCTATGCTAGTGTGTATGGTTGCACATAATGAAGATGTTCTTGAGTTACAGGTGGTTGGAGTATTTATGGAAAATGTTATGATAATGTGGAATATTTTGAGATGTTGTATAGATATTGTGGAATATTTTTGTGTGGTCTGTGAGATGTTTTTGGACCTTGAGTGGTGTGTTTGGTGTTGCTTGTTAGTGTTAGTGCAGGTTTGGCTAACCTGGCATGATAGTGCTAATTGTGAAGGTTAATTATTGTTTGAGGAAGTGTTGAGAAGTGTGTTTGTGTTAGATTTTGGTCCCAATTAAGTAGTGGTAAGGTTTGGCTTCACTTATTTGTATTGTGTAAGTGTTTGGTTCCGACCTATTTTATGTTACACGATTGAGGTGCATATGTTTCCTTAAGACTGACCTAATTGAGATTGTTTTAGGTTGTGGAGGGTATAAATGCAAGAAGAATTATTATGTAGAGTGTGTGAAGAAGAGTAGAGATTGTGTGATGTGAAAGATACAAATGTGATCAAGCTTGATGATTTGAGTGTGACACTTAATGTCTACGACTTCCTAATGCAACAAGTAGAATGTGTCTACATTTCAATCTATTTGATGTTTTATTTGTGATTTAGTGGAAATGTGCCTTCAAAATATGAGAGATGCATTTTTAGTCATTCAAATCGGTAGTAAGCCAACCCTTCTTCTATTTTCTTTATTTTGGGTAGTGATTCCTTTGGTAGTGAGCCACCAGTAGTGATCCTTTCTTATCTTTTTGGACAGTGAGCCTTTCTTATATTTTTGGGCAATGAGCCTTATTGTATTCGGTGTTGCAATTCATATATTAGTGAGCTAATCCTCATAGTAGTTTTTCACTTATTGGGTTGTCCACGTAAATATGGTGTTCTTAATGTGTTTGATGTGTTTGCAATATTGCTTTACATGTTTACATTTTGTTAATGCATGTTAAGGGTTTAATGGTGGATAAGGGTTCAAGGGATAATATAGATCTAAATGTTAATGAGGGTTTTTTATTTTTTTTAAAGTATACAAATAATTCACCCCCCCTCTTAGTTGTCTTGTGCATCTTATAATTGGTATTGGAGCCTTGGTTCTCAGGAAGAATCTTAACCGCTGAGGTAGATCTAGATGGCACACATGAAAGGTGTCAAAGATCGTTTGTTCGATGGAATAAATTTTACCTACTGGAAAGCTATGATGGAGTCTTTCTTAGTCTCCCTTAGATTTTGCATTTGGAAATACGTTGAAAAAGATTATACTATGCATGCAAATGGATCATCAAGTGATGATGTGATCAAGGCATATAAAAATAATGGAAAATCAAGGAATACAATCTTGAGTGGTCGTATTGATTAAGAACTTGTGAAGGTTATAAGCTTCAAATCTGCTAAAGATATTTGGAAGAAGCTAGAAAGTATCTATGAAGGAGACGACAAAGTCAAACAAGCGAAGATGCAAAACTACAAAGCTAAATTTGAAAACCTAAGGATGTCTGAAGATGAAGATATTACTGCCTACATGCTCAGAGTTGATGAAGTCAATACCATCAATGGTCTTGGAGGAAAGCTGGATGAAAGTGAAGTTGTGAAAAAGGTATTAATATCTCTACCTAAATCTTATAGTCATAATGTTTATGCTATTGAGGAAGCTTAGAATTTGGATAAATACTCTAGAGATTAGATGTTTGGTGCTTTAACTTCTTCTGAAATGAGAGAGCTTGGTTGAGATTCTACAAACAAATAAACTGATTTTAAAGTCTACAAAGTGGAAAAGGATGATAAGGGTAAATTTGTTAAGAAGAGTTATTATGTCGAAAAGGACGTTGGTGTTTCTAATGATTAAGAATTAGATTATTAGAATGAAGGAAGTGATGAATTCTCGTTCATGGCTTTAAATATTGGAAATAATTTTACTAATCTTGAAAGATGTGTGAAGGAAAGTGCTTCAGAAACAGGTCACAACATTGAAGGAACTATGTTGATTGACTTTCATGCTAGAGAGGAGAAGAATTATTGGATCATTGATAGTGGATGCTCAAATCATTTGAGAAGTGATAAGATTAATTTTATTAATCTTGAAAGGTATCATGGTGCTCTTGTTAAGTTTGGTGATGATACACCTACTAAGATCTATGGAAAAGGTTCAATTAGTTTTGATGGCAAGAATAATACAGATGATGTTATTTATATCAAGGGTCTCTGACATTATCTTCTAAGTGTAAGAAAAATGTGTAGCAAAGGATATAATATTGTATTCCAAATTTTGTGTTTGTGAAATTAGAAAAGGAAGTTCTGGTATCCTGGTTGTTGCTAGAACAAGGACAAGAGGTAATGCCTATCAACTCAAAGGTAATGGTACAAAGTGTTTTATATCTTAAACTAATGAAAGTTGGCTATGACATAGAAGAAAGGGTCACATTAATTTTGATAGCCTCATAAGGATAAGTTCTATTGATGTTGTGAGAGATTTACCAAAGATTATAAAGCCTATCAATGGAATCTGCAAAGAATGTCAAATTGGAAAGCAAACAAAGGAAAGATTCAAGATAGGAATATTCTAGACTGGATAGGTCCCTTGGAGTTAGTGCATATAGATCTATGTGGACCTACTAGAATTAGAAGCTCATGTGATGAGAGGTATTTCATGTTATTAATTAATGATTATTCTATAATGGCTTGGGTTATATTTCTTAAAGAAAAATCAGAAGCTCTAGACAAGTTCAAATCATTTAAGGCTATGGCTGAGAATGAAATGAATCTAAAAATAAAATGTTTGAGATCTGATAGAGGTGGTGAGTTTAATTCAAATGAGTTTAACAATATTTTTGAAGATCAAAAAATAAGAAGGAATTTATCAGCCCCTAGAACTCTTCAGAAGAATAGAGTTATGGAAAGGAAAAACAAAACAGTTCAAGAAGCAGCTAGGACAATGATGAAGGAAGCTAATCTACCAAATTTCTACTGGAGAGAAGCAATTCATACTGCAGTATACATTCTTAACTGAGGACAAGTAAGAGCGAATAGTTAAAAAATCCCTTTGAGTTATGATATGGTAAACCTCCCACCATGAAATATTTTAGATTTTTTGGAAGCAAATGTTATATCAGAATAGATGAAGAAAATTCAAGAAATTTTGATGCAATATCTGATGAAGGAATCTTCCTTGGATACTCTACAAGAAGCAAGGCCTATCAGTGCTAAAAATAAATATTGAAGAAGATTGTTGAGAGTGCAAGTGTCAAAGTGGATGAAGAACCACATCAAAGTTTAGTACTGATAGAAGGTTATGTATCTGATGAATTCCCTTACAGTGAAGAAGAAAAGGTTGAAGACAAAGGAAAAGAGTTGATAGTTGAAGAGGAAGAAGCTCTAGAAAAGAATACCGACTCCTAAGTATGTGCAGAAGAACCATTTAGAAGATCATATTATTGGAGATAAGAGAAAATGTGTGCTAACAAGAAGAAAAGCTACAATGACAGAGGAACACGTAAATTTCTACTTACTTCTTGAGGTGGAACCAAAAATAGTGTCTGAGGCATGCAAAAATGAGAATTGGGTCAAAGCAATGAAGGAAGAGTTAGAATAGATAGAGAAGAATCTGACTTGGGAATTGGTACCAAGATCGACAAACAAGAATGTGATTGGTACTAAGTGGGTATTCCAAAATAAGATGAATGAAGATGGAAAAGTTGTCTAAAATAAGAATAGACTTGTGTGTAAGGGTTACTCACAAGTTGAAGGTATAGATTTGAGGAAAATTTTGCTCCGGTTGCAATAATGGAAGCTATCAAGATGTTTTTAGTTTTTGCAACACATAAAGATTTCAAACTCTATTAGATGGATGTGAAGTTTGCATTCTTGAATAGTGAATTGGAAGAAGAGGTATACTTTGAACAACCAAAAGGATTTCAGTTGTCAGAAGATGTAAATATGGTCTAAAAATTAAAGAAATAATTATATGGACTAAAACAAGCTCCCAAAGCTTGGTATGAAAGATTAGATAAGTACTTGTTACAACATAGATTCAGAAAAGGTATTGCAACTAACAATTTGTATCTCAAAGTTGAGGGATAACAAATCTTAATTGTGGTGGTATATTTTGATGATATAATATTTAGAGGAAATGAATATATGTGTAAGAAGTTTGCAAAGGAAATAGAAATATAATTTAAAATGCCAGTGTGTGGGGAGATGAATTTATTCCTTGGTTTATAGATCAGTCAATCAAAGAAAGGTATATTCATATCACAATCTAAGTATGTTAAGGAATTATTGAATAAGTTTGGAATGAATGAATCTAAATCATTATGTACTACTATGGCTACTGGTTGTAAGTTGAGCAAGAGTGATGAATCTCCTAAGACAAATCAAAGAAAGTATAGATCAATGATTGGTGGACTATTGTACCTTACTTCTACTAGACCAGCTATCATGTATTCAATTTGTCTTGTGGCTGGATTTCAAGAAGATCCCAGAGAATCTCATGTTGTAGAAGTGAAGAGGATATTCATATATTTGAAGGGCACTCCATATTATGGTTTTTGGTATCATAAGGGTACTGACTTCTCTTTTTGTGCATATACATATGTAGATTGGGTTGTGCAGATGACATGAAAAGTACAAGTGATGGTGCTTTCGTTGTTGGAAGCCGATTGGTTTCATGGCTAAGTAAGAAGCAATATTTAGTGTCATTATCTACTACATAAGTAAAATATATTGCAACAACATCATGTTGTACACAAGTGTTGTGAATGAAGAAAAAATTGAAGGATATCAAATTTTCATATATTGAACCCTTCTCTATCATGTGTAACAATACAAGTACAATCAATATTTCAAAGAATCTGATAATGCATTCAAGAACAAAACATATCTCAATCCGGTATCACTTCTTGACAACAAAAATTGTAAGGAATGAGGTGAAGTTGGAGTATGTGCCTACCAAGGATCATGATGTTGATATTTTCACAAAGGTTCTTTAGAAAAGATACTTTTGAGCATCTCCTAGAGAATATAGGGGTTATTTCCCCTCCTTTCAAATAAATGCATAAGTATGTGCATATGTCTAGGAAGCACTTCAAGATATATCTCTTAGTCCAGGACTGATGTTGAAGGCTACCTCTCAAGGGGAGCAAGTAGTAATGGTTGTTGGATGGTGCTAACTGTTGGAGTATATTTTGTACTTCTATGGGAGAGTGTGCAGGAAAGTGTGTATGTAGGAAGAGAGTGAAAAAGAGTGGGTGCAGTTGATGTTGCAAGTGGTGTATGCAGGTGTTTCCATTTGAATGTTGTCAAAGGGGGATAAAAATATCGTTTGATGAGTTTATGGACCTTTTGCATTGTTGTTAAAGGGGGAGAGAGAGAATTTGAGAAACGTGGAGAAAGAGTAGTGCAAAAGTGAATATGATCTAGGAAGAGCATAGGGGGGGAGAGAATTTGAGGTGTTGCAAGAGAAGTCTATAAAGAGAGAAGATGAAGTGTAAGATTTTTCCTTGTCAGGGGGAGTATTGCTTATTGTAGTATTGTTGTTGGTTTCTTTTGTTATTGATGGTTTTTTAGGAAGTCGATGTTGGCATCAATGACAAAGGGCGATATTGTTGGAAGTTTGGAGATGTTGGAGTTTTTTGTGAGTTGCTTGGGTATTGTCACACGTGGGTGTTGTCATTAATGTTAACCCAGTATACAAAGATTATTGGAGTGATTATAGTGTTGATGATGTCAACCCCTAGCATTAGAGTTGTTGGAAGTTTGGAGTTACTAGTATTGATGTCAACACAATGTTGCTAGTGTTGTCATTGATCTCTTACTTCAGTATAGTTGCAAAGGTTGTTAGTTTGAATTATGTTTGAGGAGATTATTTTTGTTGGAGAGTTTTAAATGTTTCAAATGATGCAGATGTGTTTGGTGGTGATACCACAATACTGGTTTACAATTTTTGGCCAAACTGGATATTGAACTATTTTTTTTAACTAAATCTTCACTTCCAGGCACCTATAGCAGCTAAACCATGAGGAATTTGAAGATGATTCAAACTAGTGATTTGTGACATTTTTTCTGTAGATTCTAAATATATTTTTTCAAAATTTTTGGAATTAGATTGCACTTCTTTTTCCATCTCCTTCAAAAACTATTTTTTAACAGTAAACACCATTTTTAAAGAGTGGCGTTACTGGCTAACACATAACTTTTTTTTCAGTGAAATAACTTTTTTTTCAGTGAAGGATAAAATTCTATTTTTTTTGAATTTAGATTTGTAGCTATGATATCTAGTGCATGGAATTGGTTTCATAGCATTTTATTGAATTATTTTTTCTTAATTAAGTTTCAAATTCAAACTAGTTATAATTTAGACATGATTTACTAGCTAAAACATATCTTTTTGTATGTATCAAAATTCAAATTTTTTTTTTGTTGGATCAAGGCCATCAATATCTAGTGTATAGATATTTTTCAATTTTTTTTTTTTGATAATCTGCTATTTTTCCACATCTAAATAATAGATAGCTTGATTTTTAGTGAGAAACCTACATTCACAAGAAATAAAAAATAAATATACTAATCAAATTAAATTTATTTAAAATTATACTTTTTGGGAAGCTTATAATAAGGACTACATACTTACAATAAAATAAATTTTAAATGAATCATTTGATCCCCAAAAAGGTAAATCAAAAGTGGTTTTTTATCAGCATTTGATAGGTGTAAAAGAGACTATGTTATAGGTATGGTTTAAAACTAGCGGGGTTCTATCCAAGGGGGTTTGATCTAAGGTAGTTTGATAAAACCATATTCAATTGGAATCCTTTAAATGGAAATTTTCAAGGCTTAAATCATTATATTTTCTAAAAATATGTGATTTTAGCAAAAATCAGGATCTCCAAGTGATTTTGAGAAAAAATGAACAAAAGAGAGTTCAGTATGACAAAGTGGTGCTCTATGTTTTTCTCTACATTTATTCATGGTTGAAGATATGCCCATGCAGTTTGGATGTGGTGAGTAGAGAGTTTTATAGGTGTTATATCTAGAGTTTCAGGTTTTGGATTGTACTATAGTGAAATATGTGTTTGGCAGTATGTCTATTTGGTGAAACAAGGTGTCTGGGAGAAATGAGATTGCTCCATATGTTTTCGTAGTAAAGTTTCTAGTGTTGTGGATCTGGGAACATGCTTATAATTTTTATGTCTACCATCCCTTGAAGTTTCAAGTGTTGAGTTGTTCCATAAGGTTGTCTGGTGTGTTGGATGTTTGTGCCAGTGTGTTTGGTTGCATAGAATGAAGATGTTCTTGAGTTACAGGTGGTTACAATAGTTGTGGCAAATATTTTGATGATGTTGAATATTCTGAGATGTTGTATAGATATATTGTGGAATGTTTTTGTGTGGTCTGTTAGATGTTTTCAAGTCTTAAGTAGTGTGTTTGGTGTCACTTGTTAGTGTTAGTGCAGGTTTGGCTGACCTGGCTTGCTAGCACTAATTTCAAAGGTTAATTATTTTTTGAGGAAGTGTTGAGAATAATTTTTGTGTATATTTGGGTCCCAATTAATTAGTGGCATGGTTTGTCTTCACTTCTATATATTTTGGAAGTGTTTGGTGCCGACCTATTTGATGTTACACGGTTGAGGTGTATACGTTTCCTTAAGGCCTACCTAATTGCGATTATTTTAGGTCGCAAAGGGTATAAATGCAAGAATAATTATTGTATAGAGTGTATTAAGAAGAGAGTGTTTGATGCAAAAGATGTGAATGTGATCGAGTTTGATGATCTGAGTATGAGCCTTAATGTCTATGACTTCCTAATGTAACAAGCATAAGGTGTCTACATTTCAGTCTATTTGATGAGTTGTTTGTGCTTCAGTGGAATGTACCTTCAACATATGAGAGATGCATTGTTAGTAGTTCAAATTGGTAGTGAGCCACCACTTCTTCTATTCTTCTTTCTTTGGACAGTGAGTCCTTTGGTAATGGGCCACTGACAGTGAGCCTTTCTCATCTTTCTAGGTAGTGAGACTTATTGTATTTGGTGTTGCAATTCATATATTAGTGACCTAATCCTCTCCATGGTTTTTACCTTATTGGGTTGTCCACGTAAATTTGGTGTTCTTAATGTGTTTGATGTGTTTGTATTACTGTTTTACATGTTTACATTTTGTTAGTGTGTTAAGGGTTTAATGGTGGATAAGGGTTTAAGGGCTAATGCAGATTTGAATGTTAGTGAGGGTTTTTGATGTCTTAAAAGTATACAACTAATTTAAACCCCCTCTTAGTTGTCTTGTACATCTAACAGCTGATATCAGAGCCTTGGTTTTTGAGAAGAAGCTTAACCACTAAGGTAGATCTAGATGGCACACATGAAAGGTGTCAAAGCTCCTTTGTTTGATGGAATAAATTTTACCTAATGGAAAGCTATGATCGAGACTTTCTTAGTCTCCCTTAGATTTTGTGTTTGGAAATCTATTGAAAAAGGTTATACTATGTATGCAAATGGACCGTCAACTCATGATGTGATCAAGGTATATGAAAACAATGTCAAATCAAGGAATGCAATGTTGAGTGGTCTTACTGATTAAGAACTTGTGAAGGTTATAACCTTCAAATCTACTAAAGATACCTGGAAGAAGATGGAAAGTATCTATGAAGGAGACGAAAAATTCAAACAAGTAAAGATGCAAAACTTCAAAGCCAAATTTGAAAACCTAAGGATGTTTGAAGATGAAGATATTACTGCCTACATGCTCAGAGTTGATGAAGATGTCAATACCATCAATGGTCTTGGAGGAAAGTTGGATGAAAGAAAAGTTGTGAAAAAGGTATTAAAAACTCTACCTAAATCTTATAGTCATAAATTTTATGTTATTGAGGAAGCTTAGAATCTGGATAAATACTCTAGAGATTAGATGTTTGGTGCTTTAACTTCTTTTGAAATGAGAGTTTGGTCACGATTCTACAAATAAATAATCTGGTTTTAAAGTCTGCAAAGTGGAAAAGGATGATGAATCATATCCAGATGATCTTGATGAGGTGGAAGCAAACATTATGAGGAGATTGAAAAATGATACTAAAAAATACAGAGGTAATCTACCTTTCAAATGTTTCAATTGTGGAAAGATAGGTCATTATCCATCTTGTAATGCTCAAATTAATTTTTTTTGCTTCATTAAGGTATTTTAAAAAAGAGTGGTTAAAACATCTTGTAGAAATTGTCAGAAAACATCAAAATATAAAAATTTATATGTCGACCCCTATTTTTTAGGGATTCATGCATGTTGGTAAAAAACTTAGATTTTTCAAAATCTGATGATCTAGGTCTCTTCAAAATGAAATTGTCTACAAAACCCAGATCTTAGTTTTTTGGCCCTACTTTTCAAGAAAGATTATATTTTTAGAAAGTTTCTAAAAATAAACTTTTGACGAGGTTTTCTGGGTTTCTTCTCAAATGGATACTGGCAAAATTTTCTAAAAATATTTTTTTTGTTTCTAGGGCTCAAACTGATTTTGATTGGTTTAAAATACTTCTTGATCAAGCTGGTCTAGTCAGAATTGTCAAAAGACTAGTTTTCCTCAAGTGGGTCTATTATGCTTTTTCAAAAGCTAAAACAGGAACTCTGAGATCATTAATGGAGAATGGTCAACTACCAGGTGTCATAATCAAGGTCTCAATGTTGCACAGATGATGAGAAATGGTGAACATGCACGCGAAACGAAGAACAAAGGAGGGGAATATGAAAATCTTGAAAATATTGAAAATTGTGAAAATAAAACTAAGTGTGGAGAGTCTAGGTGCCTTATTTCAAGGAGGGTGCCTAGGCTTCTTTGCCTTAGAATAGTTTTCAGTTTCTGTCAATCAATGCATAGTTAATGGTGAAAGCAACTGGCAAGCATGGAGCAGAGAACGAAGAGAAGGGTGAAAGTTGAAGAAAACACAAAATAAAAAATGTTTGGTGAAGAAAGGTGCCCTAGTCAGCCAAGGGCACCTAGAACTTCGAGCAATCAAAAGTAGTTGTTATGGTTTACAGTTATGGGGATTCTTCTCATATTTCATCAAGCTTCACAATGAATCCATCAGTAGGTTCATTAGATTTGTCAAATAGCTAGAATCTTAGATCAAACAAGAGGTGTTGCATCAAAAGAACAAAGTGAAAATTATATTGATCTATAACCCTGTTTGATCTTCATTTTCACAACTTATTTTCAGCAGTTTATGCAAAAAAATTCTGAACATAAGCATGTTCACAATTAAAATTTGAGTTTTTAAACATGCAATATTCTCCAATTGAAATAAGGAACTAATCAACTTTTTGGCAAAGAGCGAGTCATCTTCTGGGGCAGTGATTTTTTCTAAGAATATAACTCAAAAAGTAGCAGTTATACTTGATGTATTTTCTAAGTTAAACTTTTTATTCTCATTCATGCTTATCTATTCTTTGTGAAATAGAAAAATCAAGTTGTAATAATTGGAACTTTCCCTACTTTTTTCTTTCAGTAGGTTGTTATTCAGTTGTCATGTTTTAGTTTTAGAAATAAAGCTTGCAAATTGGCAAGTCTAGTTGTAAAAGCAAGAATATTTTAGGGTTCCCTACTCCTTGTTTGTGTATAAATAAGGGCAACCTTGCCAATTATTTCCTTAACCATTATTGTGATAACAAATTGTTGAGCCTACTTTTTCCTACAACTTTTGTTATTCAATGTTTGTACACTTTGTGTAAGAGCAAGTTTGCATGCCTGCCTTTTGCTATAAATCATTGTTCAGTTTATGTGTAATCAGTTTCAAGTGTAATCTAGTTTGATCGCTAAAATATAAGCCTATTATTGCTACAAATCTACTATCCTAGAAGTGTAATTGTTGTTAGAAATTTGAGGAAGGAAATCTTATGCCTACTTTGCTTTGATCTACTGTCTCAGATTTTGTTTTATGTCTTTTGCTTATATGATATTTATTTCAAATTACATCTAAAAGTACAGTGAGTCTTTAGGTGTTTTATAGAGTGAGTTCATTTGAGTTTCTTTGTTGAATCATTCCTCATTTACTTCTAACTCTCAAGCTTTGAGTTTACTTAAGTTGCAAGAAGCGTCATTAGTTTAGGCTTAGTTGTAGTTGAAGTTCTAAGAAGAGAAAACCTCAGCTATGACATAAAGAGTTTTATAACCTTGTGCTCTTAGCTAAGAAAAAAAAGATTGGCAATAGTTTAGTTTACTTTCTTTAAGCATCATTAGTGAAGAGGGAGCTTCCCCTCCTAATTTGAAGAGTAGTTTATATGTGCATAGCTGTTCATTTCTAATCCGCATTTCAGAGGTGTGAATTGAAACTCCAACACATCTAAATATCCAATCAAACTTCCTAATGAAAAATAAAAGGATCATCAGGGTAAATTTATTAAGAAGAGTTATTATGTTGAAAAGGACATTAGTGTTTCTAATGATGAAGAATCAAATTATTCGGATGAAGGAAGTGATGAATTCTTGTTCATGGATTTAAATATTAGAACTAATTCTACTAATCTCGAAAGATGTGTGAAGGAAAGTGCTTAAAAAATAGGTGACAACATTGAAGGAACTATGTTGATTGCTTTTCATGCTAGAGAGGAGAAGAATTACTAGATCATTGACAGTGGATGCTCAAATCATATGATAGGTGATAAGAGTAAGTTTGTTAAGCTTGAAAGGTATGATGGTGGTCTTGTTAAGTTTGGTGATGTTACATCTACTAAGATATATGGAAAAGGTTCAATTAGTTTTAATGGCAAGCATAACAAATATGACGTTTTTTATATCAAGGGTCTCTGACATAATCTTCTAAGTGTAAGAAAAATGTCTAGCAAATGATATAATCTTGTATTTCAAAATGGTGGTTGTGAAATCATAAAAGGAAGCTCCGGTATCCTAGTTTTTGTTGGAACAAGGATAGGAGGTAATATCTATCAACTCAAAGGTAATGGTGCAAAGTTTTTTATGTCTCAAACTAATGAAAGTTGGGTATGGCATAGAAGAAAAGGTCACGTAAAATTTGATAGCCTAGTAAGGATAAGTTCTACTGATGTTGTGACATATTTACCAAAGATTACAAAGCATATCAATGCAATCTGCAAATAATGTCAAATTGGAAAGCAAACAAAGGTAAGATTCAAGAAAAGAATATTCTACCATAGGTCCCTTGGAGTTAGTGCATATAGATCTATGTGGACCTACCAAAATTAGAAGCTCATGTGCTAAGAGGTATTTCATGTTATTAATTAATGATTATTCTAGAATAGCTTGGGTTATATTTCTTAAATAAAAATAAGAAGCTCTAGACAAGTTTAAATAATTTAAGGCTATGGTTGGGAATGAAATGAATCTAAAAATAAAATGTTTGAGATCTGATAGAGGCGGTGAGTTTAATTCAAATGTGTTTAACAATATTTTTGAAGATCATGGAATAAGAAGGCATTTATCAACCCCTAGAACTCCTCAGCAGAATGGAGTTATGCAAAGGAAAAACATAACAGTTTAAGAAGCAACTAGGAAAATGATGAAGGAAGCTAATCTACCAGATGTCTATTAGAGAGAAGCAATTCATACTGTAGTCTACATTCTTAATTGAGGACAAGCAAGAGCGAATAGTTCAAAAACTCCCTATGAGTTATGGTATGGTAAACCTCTCACTATGAAATATTTTAGATTTCTTGGAAGAAAATGTTATATCAAAAGAGATGAAGAAAATTTAGGAAAATTTTGATGCAAGATATGATGAAGGAATCTTCCTTGGATACTCTACAAGAAGCAAGAACTATTAGTGTTACAATAAAATATTGAAGAATATTGTTGAGATTGCAAGTGTCAAAGTGGATGAAGAGCCGCATCAAAGTTTAGTATTTATAGAAGGTTATGTATCTGATGAATCCACTTATAGTGAAGAAGAAAAGGTTGAAGACAAAGGAAAAGATTTAGTTGATAGTTGAAGAGGAAGAAGCTCTAGAAAAGTATCCCAAGACTCCTAAGTATGTGTAGAAGAATTATTTAGAAGATAATATCATTGGAGATAAGAGAAAATATGTGCTAACAAGGAGAAAATATGCTATAATAGAGGAACAAGTAAATTTCTACTTACTTTCTGAGGTGGGACCAAAAAAAATGTCTGAGGCATGCAAATATGAGAATTGGGTCAAAGTAATGAAGGAAGAGTTAGAATAGATAGAGAAGAATCTGACTTGGGAATTGGTCCCAAGATTGACAAACAAGAATGTGATTGGTACTAAGTGGGTATAGTGAAATAAGCTGAATGAAGATGGAAAAGTTGTCAGAAATAAGGCTTGACTTGTGTGTAAGGGTTATTCATAGGTTGAAGGTATAGATTTTGAGGAAACTTTTTTTGCGGTTGTAATAATGGAAGCTATCGAGATGTTTTTAGATTTTGCAACACATAAAGATTTCAAAGTCTATCAGAGGGATGTGAAGTTTGCATTCTTGAATAGTGAATTGGAAGAAGAGGTATACTTTGAACAACCAAAAGGTTTTCAATTGTCAGAAGATGAAAATATGGTTTGTAGATTAAAGAAAGCATTGTATAGATTGAAAAAAGTTCCTAGAGCTTGGTATGCAAGATTAGATGAGTACTTGTTACAACAAGGATTCAGAAAAGGTACTATAGATAGAAATTTGTATCTCAAAGTTGAGGGAGAACGTATCTTAATTGTGGTGGTATATTTTGATATTATCTACTACAAAAGTAGAATATATTGCAACAACATCAGGTTGTACATAGGTGTTGTAGATGAAGAAGACATTGAAGGATATCAAAGTTTCAT
The DNA here is from genome assembly GCA_007115665.2 of Sequoiadendron giganteum. Taxonomy (NCBI): domain Eukaryota; kingdom Viridiplantae; phylum Streptophyta; class Pinopsida; order Cupressales; family Cupressaceae; genus Sequoiadendron; species Sequoiadendron giganteum. Next base: position 388,162,026 of record CM021107.1, read on the forward strand.
ATGATGAACCAATCTCTATCATGTGTGACAATACAAGTGCAATCAATATTTCAAAGAATTCGGTAAAGCTCTCAAGAACAAAACATATCTCAATCTAGTATCACTTCTGGACAAATAAAGTTGCGAGGAATGAGGTAAAATTGGAGTATGTTCCTACGAAGGATTGGGGTGTTGATATTCTCACAAAGGCTCTTTAAAAAAGATACTTTCGAGTATCTTCGAGAGAATTTAAGGGTTATTTCCCCTCCTTTCAACTAGATGCATAAGTATGTGCATATGTACGAGAAGCACTTCAAGATATATCTCTTGGTTTTGGACTAATGTTGAAGTCTACCTCTTAGAGGGAGAAAATAGTAATGGTTGTTGGATAGTGGTAATTGATTGAGCATATTATGTACTTCTAAGGGAGAGAATGTAGGAGATTATGTATGTAGGAAGAGAGTGCAGAAGAGTTAGTGCAGTTACTAGTTGATGTTACAAGTGGTGTATGTAGCTATTTCCATTTATATGTTGTAAAAGGGGGAGAGAAATATAGTTGGATGAGTTTATGGCCCTTTGGCATTGCTATTAAAGGGGGAGAGAGAGAATTTGAAAAGCATGGAGAAAGAGTAGCACAAAAGTCAATATGGTCTAGGAAGAGCATAGGGGGAGAGAGAATCTGAGGTGTTTCAAGAGAAGAAGTCTATATGAAGAGAGAAGATGAAGTGTGTTGTCCTCAATTTTTGACATGGAAAAAATTGGAGCAACCTACCAAAAAAATTGAAGTTTTTCTCTCTAAAGCATGTTTTAAGAGATGTTGAGGTCAGAAAACTTTAGATTCCAATTGATGATCCCCTTGGGTATCCTTTCATCAGCTCCCCTTTCCGTTTTTGTAAAATTCTGAGTCATTTTTCTTGTCTTTTTGGTCAAATTCGGGTTTTTAAGGTAGCTCAGCAGAATAGGAAATTTTAAGTCTAAAAGCAAACTTGCTAAAGTCTCCAAAAGGTCCAAAAATTGCTTAAGTTGCCAAAAGTTCTAATTTTTGCTTAAGTGAAATTGCTAAAGTCTCCAAAAGGTCCGAAAATTGCTTAAGTTGCCAAAAGTTCTGATTTTTGCTTAAGTGAAATTGCTAGAGTCACAAAAAGGTCCGAAATTGCTTAAGTTGTGAAAAGTTCCTACTTCGCTAAAAGAAAAATTGCTAAAGTGCTTAAAAAGTTCGATTTTCAGCTGAGAAGTCGTCATTCTCTTGCATTAAGAAAAGTTATTTTTGTGAAAAATGTTCCTTCCCAGCAAAATCGCGATTTCAAGAATACATGTTTTTTTTTGCTAAAAACGTTTTTGCAGTTGAAAAATAACATTTCCATTTTCCATTTCCCATTTTCATTCTTCACCAAATTCACCTCATCCGTTTCACTTATCTCATTTACCTTCATTTTGATCAAATCATCAAACCCTCTTTTTGCCATTTTCCGCAAAAAATATGCCTTGGCTCAAATTCGGGTTTTTGGTATCAAATAGCAAGTCGGGATTTGTCACAAGGATTGCAATTATAAAAGTTGCTGAAGACACTCAAAAATCCGAAATGCTTCAAAAAGCCTCAAAGTTGAACTTTTTTGGACTTGACTTCAAATTCAAGTTAGAAAATATTTTTTTACTTGCTGTTCCAAAGAGACAAAATGTTGCTTTTAGTCACAATCAGCCCACCAAGATCCGAATTGGTCTTTACCATTCATTCTCCATCATCATTCAGAAAGCAGTTTCATTATCCTAGGGTTTGAGTCTTGTTGTTAATGGCTACCATGTCTTCACATGTTGATGCTGATGATGTTCTGACCTTATGGGGTTTTCACCACAGCCTTGCAAATTCCTGCTCAATGACAAACAAACCAAATTCTCCAACATACATGAAAATGAAATACAAATTTGATAAGTATCATAATGAGATTTCTCCATCTCACGTGGTCTCAAACATAGACAAAATCAAGGACACATAAATTGGGCATGTTGATATGTCCGAGTTTCTTAAGAGGGCGAAAAAATCAACTTCTCACGATATGTAGTTGTTGAGAAGTCATATTCACCTGGTGTCTACTTTTCCTATTGCCGCCCTTGAGCCAGAATTCATTCTTGCATGTGCATCCCACTTTGACAGTGAATCTAGAACCATCAAGGGCGATGACGACAACGTGGTTATCAGACTTGCTCCTAAAACTATCAACAAAATCTTCACAGTTCTTGATGCTCCTACATATTCAGAAATCACAGTGAAGAGTGCTCATAATCATTACGAGCAGAAAAATAATGATTGTATTAAACATATCAATCACATGTGGCTTCTCAAATCATGACCTTGTGTGACCCGGATACCCAAATTGTATCGGTTTGATTTTAAGGAAGAGATTAATGATATGATTACTCTCCTGAGCAAAATAGTGGGGTTGAAAGTTTCCAATATGTTTGAAAGCTCGATGTATAAATTCATCGTGGTTATCAGAAAGGCACAACACCCAATTTTCTGGGGTGAAATAATCAGCGACAGTTTGTGTGAATAGCTTGCATAGGTTCCTACCACACTCACCTTCTACATGAATTCATATCTAGTTTATATAGTAGCTTCATTGAGGCAGTTTCCAGGCCTTTCTACTAAAGGTGATAGATCATTGGTTCCTGTATGGGAGTATTATGATCAGTTGACTTTAAGGCAAAGTCGGGTGCATTATAGAAGAGTTCAAGATGCCTTCTTTGGTCATCTCATGTGTTTATTTGAAAAAGCATTGGAAAACAACAGGGTATTCGAGGCTGCTTGGAGGAAAGTAAACGAGTATGGTTGCCATTTTCTTCAATTCCCTACCTTCACTTATATGAGAGTTGACTATTTTGAAGACCAACCTTATATGCTTCCAAGGTATCCGACAGATAAGATCATTTTGATGGAGTTGGGAAGGCAGTTGATGATAGTGCATGCACACCAAGCTACATAACATAAGACTGGAGTCAGTATTTCATCACATAATCCATTGGTGATAAGGAGGTATTCTTTCACATGTTCCTTAAGAGCAAAAGCAATGGAGGTTGAACTTCAGGAAATAAAGTTAAAGAAATTCCAGGCCAGAATGGAATTCCACTACAAAAGAGTGAAAGATAAAATTAAAAGAGCCTTCACTCATGTGCACCGCATTGAAGACATTTGGGCATACCTCCGAATAAATAAAAAGATCTATAGAATGGATTACTGCATGCTCACGGTGGAGCAAGTTGTTGATCTCAATCTGACCTTAGTTCCAGAAGGAGTAATTGATGAAGGGCAGGTTTTAGATCCTGAATATGAAGAACAAGAGGTGGCTAACACTCCCATTCCTACAATCTAGTGGTATCAGAATGAATCTACCTCTATTTTTGATAGATTTCAGTCAGTCTTAGAAAATACCAACACTTGGCTCAAAAGCATAGGTGTTAAGACTGTAAAAATTAGAATCGGAGCTAAGGATGATTCAGCTGGGCCCAAAGGATTGAAGTCAGAGGTTAGAGATAGATCAAAAGAAGGAGCTTCTTCTTCAGGTACCAGAATTAAGTTGAGAGTAAGCTGGGCTATGGAAGAACCATTGGAGAAGGAAACACTAAAGGGGAAAGAAGTTAAGGAAACGTAGATTCAAGTTTTGGATCACCAAGAAGAGGAGGTTCTTGAAACCTCTACTATTCTAAGTGAAATGTCTCCTCACGTTGAAGCTCCAATACCTATTTCAGTGATATCCCCTATTTCTCCCATTGATAGTGACGTTGATTCTTTCCCCACAGTATTCGTTTCTTCTATCCCACCTTTAGAAGCTATTCATCATTCCTCATCTACATCAATAATAAATACACCTGTGAGAAGATTGCATGACAACTTGGAGAATGTATTTGATACAAATCCAATCTTTTCAGCAATGTCAGAGATAACTCTCCCAGAGATAGATATATCAACAACAAGCTTTGATTGTTTCATGACTGATCCTAGTCATAATTTTTCTTCTGAGCAAACCATTGTTGCTATACAAATTGAGGCACCTCCTAGAACTACAGTTGTAACACAAACTGAGTCCATTTCTACACAGACTGTAGTTGTTATTTCAGACGTAAGAACCTTGGATCTTCCTCCATGGCTAAACTCAGTTGCTCTAAAGAGAAAGAAATAAGCAGTCTCTCCTAATGTGTTTGATTTCCAGAAATTGAAGAAATCCAAACCAATGGTTGCAAAGAAAGAAAAAACAGTCTCACAAGTGTTTATTGACAGCAATAAAATGAAATATGCTGAGATAGCAGAACCTCTTGTTGACAAACCACATGAAGAGATGCAGGTGTCTGATTACAGATTCACTAGGGTGGAATTAGGCAAGCAGACTCATGCTAACATGTTGCAAGATGCTTAGAGTTCAGTGACAGTCTTGGCACAAAGCTACAATGAATTTCTAGCCAAAAAGGAGAAGCTCAAAGAAGAAAATGAACAACTTGTTTCAGTTATTCAAAGGATTATTGGGTCATTAGAAACAGTTGGTTCACTATCTTCGTTTGCTCCTAAGGAATCAGTCAGGAAATTAGAAAGGATTGTGCAAAAAGCTAAAGCAATTGATTCCTGGACAACCCAATTAATTGATCAAGGAATACCAGTGGTCGAAAAGGCATTGAAGAATTTGTGTACTGTCAAAGCAACAAGATTCAAAATGAATCAAACTCTAGAAGCCTTTCAGCAAAGTCTACATTCTCTTGAAAAAGACTTAAAAATCTAGCATGAGATGGATCAACTGAAACTGGAAATTCTGTGCAGCAACTCAGTGATTTCAAAAAGGGAAAAATACATAGAGTTTGAGGAACTTATGATAAACAAGTCATTAGTTATTCAAGATCTTATCAAAGATGTCTAGGCTACGCTTGAGATGAGTGCTGAAGTTGAACATGACATGCTTTTAGACTTTGAGAAAATCCCTTGCAAAGTTTTAAGTCTTGAAGGGGAATTGCTTGCAGCTAGTGATGTTGTTTCTTAGATTACTGCAAATCTTCACCAGGAGCTAGATTCAGATCAGTTTTCTATGGATACAATCCATAAATTTGTCAATCACCAACTGGTCTTTAACAAGATGCAAGCTGCTTTCGAAGAACATAGAGAGGCAAAAGTTAGATACTATGATGTTATCATAAAGACCGTTGCCGTTGCTAGAAATACACTTGGTCCCGATCCTGATGAGTTGCAGGGAATTATCAGCAAGTTTCTATCTTTCAAAGCTAGGAACGGGACGGAATGAAAAATATTAGGTTGTTTTATGTATTTTACTTTCGACAAAATATATGTAAAAACGAGTTTTGCAATTGCAAGTGTTCTTTTCTTGCAGTTTTGGAAAATGTAATTACATGTAAATTCTTACAAGACAAATCACAATTTGGATTGTAATTTTGAATAAGTCAATTGCAGTTTGTTAGTAGTTGAGAGAGTTCCTCAAGTTTGTTGAGATCCTCCCACCTTTTTCTCAAGGCCTCTCTCTTATAAATACTTGAGGGGGTCTATTGTAATTTTTATCTTTTTAGCAAGCAAGAAATCTCTACAGAATTTTGTACTCATAAAGACTTTGAGCTTTATAGTTATAAGTTGTGAATTTTCAAGTAATATCAAAGAGTTGGAATTTCAGACTTTGTGTTGAAGCCCTACTTTGAATCCTTTGTGTTCTTATGTCATTTTGGAGCATTACTTTGTGACTACTTGAAGATTGTGGAATATTGCTGAAGAGAGATTCAATTGAAATATCTGCAGTCTTTGTGTTGTAAATGTTGAAGGTTGAATTCATAGTTAGTATTAGAAATTGAGAAGAATTGCAAGACTTTGTGCTCGTAGTAGTTCTCATTTAGAGTAGTTAATACGTACATCATAGTTGCAGACTTTGTGTTGTTTTATGATGTATATTTTCATTAAGTAATCATTCTAAAAAGGGTAGATAGGATTTCATTCCTCAAGACTTTGCGCTTGTTGGTTATTTTCCCATCCCGAAGGAAGTGACGAAAGTCTTTGTGCTTTCAGGAAACTTTATTTCCTCTTTCTTGGTTTCACTGCATAGCTGCTGTAATAAGTTTTCTTAATGTTTGCTATTGCTTTTCTGCGAAGAGAAAAGAATATAATCTTTCCTGAAATAAGAGGAACGATTGCTGTCCTATCCATATTAGTTTTGTTTAGTTAAGGGGGAGCCTTCCCTTAATTAGGAGAGTTTCATCTCACGTGCTGTGGTTGAAACCACAATTTTGTATGCTTTCCCAAGTATACAAAATTTTCAACCAACAAAGTGTAAGATTTTTCCCCATTAGGGGGAGTACTTCTTATTATAGTATTGTTATTGGTTGCTTTTATTATTGATGGTTTTTCAGAAAGTTGATGTTGGCATCAATGAAAAAGGGTGATATTATTGGAAGTTTGGAGATGTTGGAGTTATTTGTGAGTTTCTTCCAGGTATTTTCATGCTTGGGTGTTGAAATTTATGTAACCCATTGCATGAAGAGAGTATTGGAATGATGCTAGTGTTGATGATGTCAACCCCTAGAATTGGAGTTGTTGGAAGTTTGGAGTTGATAGTATTGATATCATCACAATGTTATTTGTGTTGTCATTGATGTCTTACATCAATATATTTTCAAAGGTTGTTAGTTGGAATCATATTTGAGGAGAGTTTTATTGTTAGAGATATTTTCATGTTTCAAATGATGTAGATGTGTTTGGGTCACTTGGTCTCCAAGTGCTTTTGAGAAAAATTAAACAAAAGAGAGTCAGTGTGGCAAAGTGGTGCTCAATGTTTTGCTTTTAAATTTATTAATTGTTGAAGATATTCCCATGCAATTTGGACATGGTGAGAAGAGTTTTTTAGAGGTGCTATATCCATAATTTCAAGTTCTGGATTGTACTATAGTGAAATATGTGTTTGACAATATGTCTATCTGGTGAAATAGGGTGTTTGGGAGAAATGAGATTACTCCACATTTTTTCGTAGTAATGGTTCTAGTGTTGTAGATTTGGGAACATGCTTATAGTGTTTGTATCTACCTTCCCTTGGAGGTTCAAGTGTTGAGTTGTTCTGCAAGGTTGTCTGGTGTGTTGGATGTCTGTGCCGGTGTGTTTGGTTGCATAAAATGAAGATGTTCTTGAGTTACAGGTGGTTACAGTAGTTGTGGTGAATGTTTTGATGATGTGGAATATTTGGACATGCTGTATAAATACTATGGAATGTTGTTGTGTGGTCTGTGAGATGTTTTTGAACCTTGAGTGGTGTGTTTTGTGTCTCTTTTTAGTGTTAGTATAGGTTTGACCGACCTGGCATGCTAGATCTAATTGCAGAGGTTAATTATTGTTTGAGGAAGTATTGAGAAGAATTTTTCTGTAGATTTGGTTCCCAATTGATTAGTGGCATGGTTTGGCTTCACTTCTTTATATTTTGGAAGTGTTTTGTGCCAAATTTTTTGATGTTACATGATTGAGGTGTATACGTTTCCTTAAGGCCTACCTAATTGAGATTTTTTTAGGTCGCAAAGGGTATAAATGTAAGAATAAATTTTGTATAGGGTGTGTGAAGAAGAGAAGAGAGTGTGTGATGCAAAACATGAGAATGTGATCGAGTTTGATGATTTGAGTACGAGGCTTAATGTCTATGACTTCTTAATGCAACGAGAAAAAGGTGTCTACATTTTAGTTTGTTTGATGAGTTGTTTGTGCTTCAGTGGAATTGTACCTTTGGCATATGAGAGATTAATTTTTACTAGTTCAAATTGGTAGTGAGCCACCCCTTCTTCTATTCTTCTTTCTTCTAGATAGTGAGTCCTTTGGTATTGAGCCACCGACAGTGAGCCTTTCTTATCTTTTTGGGCATTGAGCCCTTGGCAGTGAGCCTTATTGTATTTGATGATGTAATTAATATATTAGTGAGATTATCCTCACTATGGATTTTCCCTTATTTGGTTTTCCATGTAAATCTAGTGTTCTTAATTTTTTTGATGTGTTTGCATTACTGCTTTAAATGTTTACATTCTGGTAATGCATGTTAAGGGTTTAGTGGTGGATAACAGTTTAAGGGATAATGCTTATTTAAATATTAATGAGGGCTTTTTATGTTTTAAAATTATACAACTAATTAAATCCCCCTCTCATTTTTCTTATGCATCTAACACCAACCCTACACAAAACTTCCCTAAGATAAAACAAAATAGGCCTACACATGAAAAAAATAGTAGTCTAACAACTCATCAATAACTGATAAAAATAAAAAAGGAAAGAAAATAGAATTAAAAACATAGGAACAACAAAGGGGTAGAATAATTTCCCCCTTTCTCAATAAGGAGCTTAAAGAACTCATCTTGCTCCATGTTGGGGTTGGATATTCCTTATTTCTTTCGATCCTTATCTTACATATAAGAGAGTGTGGTAGCCAACCTATGCATGATCAAAGTAATGAATACTATCATATCATCCATGTTATTTCCATACCCTCCATTATGATCTTGATGTCATCTATATGACTAGTAGTTTCTCTATAGAGAGATCATTGATTCTATTTACCTTACTTAATAGCAATCGAGACTTGTAGAATTTCTTTAGTATCATGGACCTAAGAACTTTAAACATAATCTAACTTAGTATCACAAGAATTCATTTCCTTAAAATAGATGTTACCCTCAAATTTCATAAGGAGTGTGCTCAGGGGTATTATCCTCAGAATCGCTATCCTCACTATATTTGTACTTTACCATCTTTGAGGGATCATTGGACAAATCAATTTCCTTTACTTTAGGTGGTTTTACACTCACAAGTTTGGTATACACCATAATCCCAACTATTTTCTCAAATTGTTTCTCCTTAGCCACAATAATATATTGTCTATACTTATTGGCCTTAATAGGGGTTTCTTGAAAAAGAGATTTCCTCACAAACTAGTTGTCTCTCAACTATAGTTGTCCCTCGTTTCTATTATTCTTGGTGCAAGTGTTTTTTGACACATATTTTCCTTCAATAGCAACCAATTTCCTCTTATCCCCTACTAATCTTTGGCAACATCCTCTTTAGCTAGATATGTAGTGGTTTATTTGAGCGAGTAAAGGCCCATAGCTTCACCTTCTTCACCATTGTAATTTTTACCTTTGGGGCCTTTGTGAGAAGTAGTAACAACCAAATAGCCAAAATATTTAGAAATGACGGGTTTTATTTGAAAAAATAGGGGACTATTTATTAGTGAAATCCCCTTTCAAATACTTTTAGACTCATCGTTAACTAGACTGTAGGACTTCAAAGAGGGCATAACACTAGTAGGGGAACATTGACTAGAGTTTATCAATAAAGATTCAATAGGTTATTTACCTAAACCAAAAAAATCAACCCTAGGGACATTATCAATCAAAGAAACCTATATGGGATTCACAAGACACAAGGCCAAGTGAAAGTTATTCAAATGGAGAATGACCCCTTGATGTAGAGGAATGATTGATTGACTAGGGCTTTGTGTGATAACCCTTTTCTTCCTTAACAAAATTTTCTAAAAAGATCAAAAGGAAAAAAGGAAAGTTGATCAATAACTTATAATTCTCATGAATGATGAGGGAAAGTCATAATGAAAAATATTTATACCATCCTTCCAATATAAATTAGCTAATGAACATCTTGAAATGAAGAAAAAGTGAAACCCTATGACTTGACCTAGGATTTCAATGGTGCTTTTCCTAAACATTTCATTTAAGATTTTAGGTAGTGAGGGTTTGATGAATTTGGACAAGTTATATGACTAACTTGCAACTTGAAAGGTGAGTCAACTTTCCATTAACCAAATTTGTAATGAAATTAGAAATGAAATGCAATGAAATGACTGGGTTGATGATGAAATTAATTATTTTGATGCAAATACAACAAACACAAAAGATCAAAGAAAAATTCAGACTACAGAAATGGATTGGCCAGAATACTGTGCACCTAGCATATGAATTTGAGGCTAAAAATTGAGGACCAAGTTTCCTAGGGTGACTATGTCCTAGTTGAGGGATTTTGGATTTGATTTCATAGTCCTTTGATGCCAGATTTGAGCCTTTTATTTCCACTTGTCGCATTATTGGATCACTATTAGATACTATTGTAACTAAGTTTCCATTTGTTGTCAATATGTAGGTTTTGAATTTAACAATGAAAAATTGACCTTCAATCTTCTCCCAATCTTCGTAAAACCTAAAACTTGCACATTTAAAGAGAGAAGAAAGGTTGTGCCATTTAGTGTCTTGCCTTAGTCAAACCCTATGTTAGTGTTTCCACTTCCACAGTGGCAATGTCAATGATAGAAAGATAAATGATGAATGAATGATAAAATGACAATGAATGTAGCTCACCACCCAAAAATAGCTTCCTTAAAGGATTGAATTCATACAAGATCTCCTCAAGGATTGATTTTTGATTGCTTAATTTGCTTGAAGACCTACAAGGGTTAGATCTCATAAATAATATGATAACATGAACATGAACAAACTCACATACACTTCGACATGATGCTTGGATATTGAACTCATGCAATAAATCTTCAAATGAATATTCTTGACTTGCTTGATGATGCTCTTGACAATAATTCTTGCACATAAATTGGTACCTCCTTTTTAAATGATGAAATACTATGTATTTATACATAATTATTCTAAATTCTTAGAAATTAAATCCTGAAAACCAACTTTGGACACTTGAAATTAAAATAATAAAATTCCATTCTCGACATATTTAATTTTAAAGGAAAAATAAGGGGAATTAGTCGCCCTAAGCGACTAGGTCCTAACCCTATTGTTTTGGACTTAAGGTGTCAGGGACAAAATATTAAATGAATGCTTCGATTTTTCACATGCAATTTGTTGTAAAATGATAAAATAGGCCATGAAATGTATAATTTTGGAAACTAGGTGTGCAATTAGGTCCATGCACTTAAGGGGGAGCAAAACATAGTGTGAAATTGTCATGGGTGATAATTTACAATGCTACACATCCAACATACCTCATCCTATAGGTTAGGAAACTTCTCTTTGTTGAAGCCATTTTGGAATTTGATAACATATTCACCATCCTTCAAGAACATGTCCATGCTTTTAGTTAGAATTGTGAAAAATATGAGCCATAGGATCAAACAATGAACAAAGACACCTTCAACGCAAGAGAGCTGCAAAAAATAATATGCAATATCCTCAAAAAGAAAAATCTACAATAATGAAACTCCAAAATCTCAAAAGATAATATTAAGAGGAGAAGAGAGGAGAGAGTTAATACAATGAGGGTTGAGTGCTTATAAGAGTAAAACCCTAAATGAGAAAGGGATTAGATCATTACAAGTGTCAACATCTCATGCAATGAGATAAAATTACCTAATAATAGTGTTGAGAGTGGTGTTAGCACATCCAAATTGCTAAGAAATAATGAGTTATTACTCCTCTTGAAAAGTAGAAAACTACTCTAATGTTCCTTTATAGTCAGGTCTTGATTGTGTGAGATAGAAAAGTTGTCGTTGTTAATGTGTTTCAACATGGGACTTGTGTTAGATTTTCTAGAAATGATATCACTAACATGTAATTATAAATAATAGATATAATATTCAAGAAATAATCTGCATGTTCACATTTACAACATATTTATATCAATTGAATGCTCTTTCTCAATGATTTCATATTGATTTTAAAATAAAAGTCAAAAGATATAAGGTAACAAGGAAAAATTAAATGAATTCTAATTTAAACGAACAATGAAAAAACATGTTTCATCAATCAACTTTGAATGTTTAAATGAATTCTCAGAAACCATCATCAATGCAAATAATCATTCACATATTTGTTGTTAACAATGATGCAATCTTCTAGGGAAAATGTAACCAAACATAAGATTTTCAAATTTATCTAACCAGAACACCATCAAACATGCACAGATCTGAGACAAAATCTTACTCAATTCTAGAATAATATATGAGATTCCATTAATTTATTCAACTTAGATAAAATAAAACAATCATACCATTACCAATGCACTGGATTGAGATGCATGCAAAATAGGCATAATCCTCTGATTTATCAAAATATGATCTTCATAAAGTTAGTAGGAAAATCCATGTTGAGAATGTATGTTTATTATGCAAAAAAAATCAAAATTGGATCCTTTAAAATAATCTAACATAAAAAATATATAGGATGTTAAGTTCCTAAAATTATGGATATAAACAAAAAGCAATTGAAACTAACATCAATACCCCAAATCTGATAGAGTTTAATTGAAAAGAGAACTAAAAGCTAACTGGGTGCCCTAGTTTTAGTTCCTATCTAACTAAACTTAAATTAAGGAAGCTAAATAAAGCTAAATTAAAGTAAACCAAAATCCAATGCCAGTTCTGATTTTAAAAGTTGGACATTGATTTATTATAATCCTTTATTTAAAAAACACAACAACATCAAAAACTCTATCTTTAGTTAGTTGGTGAAGCTGTCAATGAATGCAGATATCACTTTGTTCATCATCTCCATTAGTGGGCATCGTGTTGAATGCACAAGACAAATAAGAGGGGGGTGAATCAGTTGTACCTTAAAACTTCAAAACCCTCATTAACATTTAGATCCACATACATTCATTAAAACTTTAATTCTATTATGATGAATTAGCGTGAAAAGAAAATAACAAAAACTGAAACAACTTAACACCATACACAAGAGAACACCAAATTTACCTAGAAAACCCAAGAAGGAAAAACCACAACAAGGATTAGCTCACACTATAAGTAATATCAACACCGAATACAATAGGGCTCACTATTGGTGGGTTCACTACCCAAAGAAGAAAGGCTCACTACCAGAAGGTTCACTGTCAGAATAGAAAAGAAGATAGAGAAGGAATGTTACACAAAGAAAAACATCTCAATGAAAAATAGAGTCCACCACAATGACTTCAACACCTTAGCAGTCTGATTGATGAATTGTAGCCACCTCTAGTCACTACATCCAATAAACTAACACTTGAAATCTCACACTGCACTTCTCAATTTTGCACTCTACAACTCCGTAGTTTGCATAATCCGCATCACACACATCTATCTCTCCATCCTTCAACAAATAACCTCATACTTATACTATCCTCAACCTTGAAACCCTCTCGAAGGTCGACTATGCACCTCCAGTGTGCAAATTCAAATTAGGTTACTGCCAAAACACTTCTATGACGAATAGAAGTGAATGTGGACCACATCAAATATTAATTGGGACCCAAATAAAAAACATCACTTAACCAAATGCTTCCTTAAACAATTTTTATCCTTCGCATGCAGTGTAAACACTAGGTCGACTGTTGCCTGTGCAAAACCCATTAAAATTTTAAGTACATGCTTCCTCAAACCTAAAGATGACTTGCAAACCACAAACCATGCTCAAACATGATCTAGAATAATCCATGAACACCCTAAAATCCAGCAAAATCCTTCGCAACAACTTACACCTGAAGAATGTACATATCTAGTACACTCAGACAACTCTACCATACACTATTAATTGAAAAATGATCTTCTAGAGAAAAAAACCTCAAACCCTCTTGAATGAGGTAAAATACCAACACCATCAACACACCTTTAGAATCACAAGACTTGAAGCACAACTATGGAGAAATATGGAGCATAAACATTTCTCCCAGACACCTCTGTAATGCACAGTCACACTGTGGTGAACACATATTCTACTATACAATGATCTAGAACACCAAATATTGAATATAAAACCTCTATACACTTCTCACCAACATATCTGAATCACACAAGAAAATCTTTAAACTAGAAGAAATTCAAAGAAAAACTAGAACACAAATCTATCACCTAGAATACCACTGCAACACATTGTTTCCTCTTTTTATCATTTTTTCTGAAAAGAACTTGGAAACCAAGCACTAGAGACACATCCTAATCATCTTCAACACTTCTATAATCATACACAAAAGCTTATCAAAGCAACACTAGAGGTTGACACCAATAGCTTTACTAATGACAACATCAAGGCATCATCTGCACATACTCTTTCAACTATCTCAATAGACATCAATGCCAACATAGAATTGTTGACATCAATGATAACACCAAATTCTCATACTTGCAACACATTGGTGGTATTGAAGCTTTATTCTTTGGTTGAATGATGAATTCTTCATCTACTCTTACAAATTGATAAAGGCAATCAACTCTTCTTGGAAGGAGTGGAGCTTTGTCTTTTTATTCATCATTTTATCAATGGTAGCTTAGGTTACTTGAACTTGCATTAGATTATTCAATTATTTCACCATTTTATTGGGGACGTTTACCAAAATAGGAATTTCCTAGAATGTGTAGTCTAAGTCTTCCACAAATTGATGAATCTTGGTCATGGCTTGCTTAGCCATGCCTCTATTTTTACTCAACATGGACTTGCACTTATTCAAGATCTTGAAAATTAGTTTTGAAACTCTTAACCATTTAGGAATCTTATCCTAATCTTCTTCTTCAATCACTATAGCCTTGATCAGATCCTTTTTAGGTGTAGCCTTTATTTTCTATAAAATTGGGATATAATCTTCCCAAACCAATAGTACCTCATCTATACCCACTTCAATCTGCTGGTCTAGACTATCCTCATCACTAATGCAGTGATAGGAATTTATTGCTTTCCATAGCACTCTATTAGATAAGGATAAAAAATATGGTTTCTATTGTTTAGCTGTTAGAATCCATCCTTTAGGGTTAGAATTTCTGACCTCTACCTTAAATTCAACTTGTAATGTGGACCCAAGAGTAGCTATATCTACTGGTCTAATTAAGTTTGCAATGCAAGTGATCAGTTGGTCCACTTAAGCTTTAAGCTCTTCTTTGGTATTCTCATACTTCTACATCCTCTTCAAGATAGAAAAAATAGAAATTTGGAGATATTGTTTTTCTCCTTCCCTTGTTTAAACACCCTATCCACTTATCTAATATGGTAATCCTTTGGTCTCATCTCAAATTCTAGTTTTTCCACCAGAGGGATGATGATTTCAATGGTTCTATTTCCATGATCATCCATGGTGACTATGGATATTTTTCGGGCCCTTTTTCTTCTCTTAATTGGAGACTAGAAGACTCATGACAATCTGATGGAGCTTTTCTTTGAGCTACCTTCCACATACGTACTTTGCATCCTTTAGATTGCATGATTTATCCAAATAGGAACAACAAAGGGCATTTCCCTTAGGGAGAAGGGATTATCTCAGTATTTTGGATCCTTCTGAGCTAGCTTGCTCAGTCTCCCTTATTCAATTTCAGCTCTTATTTCCTCTTCTCCCTAGCCTTTCTCATCTTGAGCTTCCTTGATCTGGTTCACTTCATGCTCTACCCACTCTTTAGTTTTATTTTTCTCAATAGGGACCTCTCTTTGAATTTCTCCCTCAGTAGGGATTTTTATCTATGTCTCTCCCTCTTCCAACACTTCTTCTTCAGTTGATGCTTTAATTGGTGTCTCCTCTTCTTGAGCAGATGGTTAATCTTCTTGAGAAGGTGGAGGTGGAAGGTCATGTGGAGAAGGTGGAAGTGGAGGTGGAAGAGGTGAATAAGTATTAGGAGGTGGAGAATGAGGAGGAGATGGAGGATGATATGGATGAGGAGATGGAGGATGTGATGGAGGAGGATATGGAGAAGGTGATGGAGGAGGTGAAGGTAGAGGGGATTCATGTGCAGGTGAAGAAGAATAAGTTTGTTGGGATTCTCTCTGATTATTCATTTCTTGAATTGTTGCTTTGGTCCCTTTTATTATAACCAGAGTCTATTCTTCTTCTTTAATATCCTCCTCACTTTAATTGATATTGATTTATTATTTCTCTTTTCTCTTATTCCTTACAACCTTGGGAGGTGAAGCCTTCTTTTTCTTGGTTGTAGCACTGAAGGTTCCTTCACTTTCTTTGTCTTTCTTTGAAGATTTTGCAGGTTTTTTTAGCTCCATCATTGGAGAAGGAGACTTAAGCCATTTGAGAGGGCAAGTTGTGATATTAGCTTCTCTTGCCTCGATGCCATCATCTTCATCTACCAAATAATCTTCATTGAAAACTGGTTGGTTATAGATATGTTGGTCGTTGCAAATGGGGTCTAAGACTTTTTGATTTTCTTTTAAGTCCTTAGGTTCCTGGGCCTCTGTGCAAGACTCAATCAAATTTATTGTCAACTAAAATTAATCTTTCATCCTCACTTCAAATTATTCTTCACAATTTTCCCAGTGGTCTTCAATTGGGAAACTATATCCAGATTTGTGTTTCCTTGCTATCAATTGGTGAATTTTAGCCACTTGCCTACAAAATTCCAACAAGATCATTTTGTTTGATGGGTACCTTGGAAGCTTTGATGGAGTCTTATGGAATCTAGCCACTCCAATGTATGTGAATATTTTAACTGGATATACCAGTTCCCCTAGCTCTTGAGCTCTATCATGGCTTCATTAGAGATTCTCCTAGAGAAATATCCTTCCAATTCTTTGATCACGACATACATGAAGTTGTCATTGAAAAAATAGAAATTGGTATAACTATCCTTCAACTTTAGTTGAGGATAATTCCCATAAATTGTTACCTCCTCAAGTTGGAAGGAACCCACTCTGTTTAGCCTAGGTAATTTGGCTTGAGCAACTAGTAAGCATACCAAGTATGGCATCATATAGAACTTGGATGTTTGAAGAAAAACCTTCAATTGATCATGTATTATATCACTGAGTAGGGTGGCCCTATCAATTTTATCCTTCTTGCTATCATTGATGATTAGTTAAAACTTAACCATCCAAGGGTAGAAATACCTTACATTCGGATACCCAAACACTCTGTTGAACAACACAATAAAATCCTTGATATCTTCTTTAAATTCGATCTTGTGTTGCACCTTGGCCATTTTGAGGTCCATATTCCTGGGCTTGAGCAACATTTGGTTGTTGACAAGGTTGAGGCTAGTTACCTCATTGTTCTCAAAACATTCCATTTCTTTCTTCATATCTATAGCCTCATATAGAGGAGAGGCAAGAATTGTGAACACCTTTTCAATCATGTTTGAAATTACATCTAGCACCACTTCTCCTATTGATCCCATTATCCTTCTATTTTTGTGGTTATAGTAATGGCCACATGTTAATACCAGATCTGGAGATTGAATAGTTACTAGGAAGGTAGTTGCCTCCACTATTCCTAAATTAGCTAGTGTAGTAGCTGCACATGTCCTTGTATCTTCATCATAGATACTTGGTTGAATTCATCTATGTTCACATGAATGAGGTTAGTGTCACCAATCTCATTGTAGGGAGAGAACATCTTTGATGGTGGTTGGTATCCTTTATATTGGTACTTCATTTCTGCAAGATCATTGAGTGGCATATCTTCTGCATATAAGAAATACCATGTGTTAAAATAAATCCATCATAAGTACCTCAAAGAAGATAACACATCTTTAAACCAAGTTATATGAATGAATAAATAACTCAAAATATGAATCAAAAGAGTGCCTAAGGAAAAACAATCTTTTTTAAGGATTGGGCCTCGAGCCTACCCTTTACAACCTACCAAAGGGCTAAAACCATCCCACTAAAGGAATTCCAAACATTTCTTGTGGACTATTGGGAGTTAGGGATCGGTCGTATCATCTACCTCTTGTTGATAAAACTCCATAAGTTTAGATGGAAGTCTCGATCAACAATATCTAAAAAGCTTCTTAATGCTTTCAGGGGTTGAGGGTCGGGTATGTCATTTAACATTTGTCTAGGATTTCAGTGTTTTGGTAAGGGTTACTCCTGATGTTTGACATCCAAATTTCTCATTCTTATTGTACGTATTAGGATTTGGATATTTCACTTAGGATTTCATCAAAACATGCTTTGAAATAATTAATACCTTTTAATAGATTTCGATGAAGCCTTTTTTATACTAGCATTGGGGGTTAGGGATCGAGCATGTTGCTTAACTTCTACCTCAATAAGAAGTTAATCAAAAAGGTATATCCCAATGAGTGACTTTCGAGGAAACTTTAAAAAACATAATATTTTCACTAAGGACTACAAGCCAAGTTTTGGAGCTCATGACTTCAAATTACCTTCCATTGGATCACAAGCAAGATAAAATTGTAATTACCAAAACTCGACAATCGATCATTTTGATCATTAAATATAAAGCAATAAATGGCCAACCATCAGGCATCATGGATTTGGTATAACACTTACCATAAATGGATAAGGAATAAGCCAACCTTCTTACACTCAAACACCCAAAAAAATTCCCAAAAATTGCTAAGGAAAAACACTTAGCAAAGCCTGACCTGATGCTCGATCGAATGACATCATAAAGATCCTCGATTAGTGCATTGAGATAAAGAAGGATTCAACGCATCAAAAAAGAAAAAAATGAAATAAAATGATGAAGATCAAAGAAAAACAAAGAGAAAACAAAACAAAAAAATGAAGAAAGAATAAATAAAACACGTCAAATCGACCCAAAATTGAAACAAATAAATAACACAAAAACACACCCACATTAGTAAACCATGAAAACATCATGAAAAATAACAAAAATAACAAGGAAACATGATCTAACCTGCAAAAAAAGTGCAAAGACATTGGTGAACACAACAAGAAAAACATGATGCAAACACACATGAGCAACGATGATCGATCAATGAACTAGGTTGGGAACAACGATAATGGAAAAAAGATGCATGCACGAGGGTTTCTTTGCAAGTTTATGAGTAGTTGTAAAGCTCAATAAGCTTTGAAATTCACAAGGTAAATGCCAAAATGAGGAATCTTAAATTAATAAACTCATTCAGAAACTCCAAAAACTTGCATTAATTACCCATTAAATGCCTTGTCAACGAAATAATTTTTCATAATGGATTTGATTGATGCGAAAATTGAGGTGATAGAACATCACTTTCATCAAGGTTTCAAGATCGAGATTTTGTTTCAACCAACATCCTTACCTATGAAAGTTTGAGCTAGCGATGACCAACACTGAGCTTTTGAACGACATTAGAGGTCGGGCCCAACCCTTATGGCATGCCAATATGGAGAAGCCTGAAATCCCAAAACCTAACAAGATAATCAAAAGAAAGGGGAAACAAAGAGGAAGAAAGAAAGAAGGAAAAAAGAAAATGAAGGAAAAGAAAGAAGAAAAGGGAAAGAAAAAAGGAAAGAAGGGAAAAAAGGAATCACGACAAGAACGAGAGAACACAACACACAAAAAAAGAAGAGGGGCCCCCAGTTTGTCAGAAACAAAATGGGGTGTGAGTGGAAGGCACAAAAAATAACAACCAAAGAACAAAAATGCTAGAAATAATTTCTTCAAAAAAAAAGTCAAGCAAGCCTAAACTCAAAGGGATAAGGAACCCAAAATTAAGAAAAGGAGTCCATGTCAATCTAAGTATTTGGCCAACTTACCCATCACAATAGAGTACTTGAATCTCATAGCAGGTGCAAATGATTTATTCCTTCAAAATAGGATACCAATGAAGTAGAATGACCTTCGAATTAGGACTAATGTTTGATCTTTCCTTTTTCCCAACTATTCTTGGGTTGTCACAAGTACGTATATTTATTTCTTTTGTAGGACCTAGGTGTGACTTGGGCATAGCTCTGCTGCTAGCTAGGCATCCATAGCCCTAATAGAGATACCTCTAATTCCCTCAAACATAGCTCTACTACCAACCAAGTGTCTATAGCCCTTGTAGAGGTTATTTGAATCACCCATCTCATTAAGAGTTTATTCATGATTTTCTTTGTAGACTTTTGCTCTAGGCTTATCACCTAGTTTTGGGTTGAAATCATAATGGCCACTGAGAAAGACAACCATATTTAGATTGAGTTTAGAGGTTATTACCACCCATGTTTAATCCAAATATTTATTTTCTTAAATTTATTATATAGTAATATTCACACAAATAAATTCAAAGATTCATTAGCTTCATGTACTAGGATGTCTAAGAGTTCTAAGCTTAATAAGGGATCATTAAAATTTGAACTTAAGCAAGAAAAAGGTTTGAAAATAGAAATACTACAAGCATCCCATGCCTGATTTATATTTAGATCCCTAATACTCACAACAAACCTCAAACAGAGAGAGAACAAGAAAGAAAGAAAGAAAAGAACAAGAACAAGACACAACACAAAAATCATAATGGGAAAAGGAAAGACAAACAAGGAACAAAAAACCTACCCTAATTATTTAACACAGAGGAGACAAAATCTCCTCTAGGATCCAAAGTAATGCTTGATAAACTTCCCATTGACAGGCAATTGGGTTGGTTCTCCCATTATTGAATTGATCCTAAAAGTACTTTCTCTTAGAATTTCAGATATCTGATAAGGACCTGTCCAAAATCGTTCAAACTTCTAGTGGCTTCCTTTATTTTTTTTAGATTTTTTCCAAATTAGAACAAGATATGAAATCCTAAAAGACTTTATCTTGGCTCTTTTGTCCAACCATTGTTTGAATACAACTTGATGTTTTGAAACATGCTTGAGAGTAGCATTCCTCTTTTCTTCTAAACCTAATAGATTCATCAGTTTAACTTCAATCTTGTCATCTATTTCCAGATAGCTTTGCATGAATTTTAAAGTAGGAACCCTAATATTCATGGGAAATATTGGATCTAAACCATAAACTAACTGGTAAGGGGATGTCCATAAAGCATTTTTTGTTCTTGTTTTGTCTACCCATAATGCAAACCTGATGTGAGAATTCCATTATTTTGGATTTTTATCTAAAAGTTTATTAATGACTCCTATCAAGTTTTTATTAGTCAATTTTTCAACTCCATTACCTTGAGGGTAATAATTAGATGAATATTTCAAAATTATATTACATTCAAAATCCCATTGCAATAATTGAACTAATGAAAAAGAGGGAGCATTATCACATACCAGAGAAAAGGGAATTCCAAACCTGGTAATTATATGGTCCTCTAAGAATTTGATTACCATATATGTCGTACTTTGTCTACAAGCAATTTCTTCAGACCATTTGGTGCAATAATCAGTAGCTACAAGGATAAAATTGTGTCCCATAGATGAGTCAGGATGTATCATTCCTATAAAATCCAAGCCCCATTGGTAAAAAGGATGTACCTCATATATAGGTTGTAATGGCATAGACACATTTATTTCTTTGCTTGCTCTAGTTTGACAAATATGACATATTCTGATGTGCTAAAAGCCATATTTGAATAATGTAGGCCAATAATACATTGCCCTTAATATCTAGTGAGCCATAGCTTTAGCCGAACGATGGCCAGTGACAAGTTTTTCATGAAATTTTATCAAAATTGAAACAATTTCTTCTTTGTTCAAGCACCTTAAGTAAATTCACTCATAGTTCTTTTGATATCAAGCCCCAAATTTTATCATATAAACATTTATTTTGATCTTTAGGGCTCTTCTTTGAGTTGTGTTTATCCCCTTCAGACACTTTTTCTACAAAAAATACACTTGAACTAAGTCTTTGTACCACATATCTAAAGTAATATCCTTTTGGGTATATTGTTGACGCACCAACTGTGTATCGGCTCCAGCTAGGGTCTGAGAGAGTCATTTACCTCTTACTAGCTTCATTGATTGGATCTCCACATTGAAATCATATAGGATAGCCATCCACTTGCCTCTCCTCTCTCTGAGTTCACTTTGCACTAACATAGACTTAACAATAGTGTCTAGGATGATGGATATCACTTTGATCCTTAAGATATAATGTCTAAAATTTTTCATAACTTTCACAAGAGAAAAATATTGTTTATCCATGTTGGGTATCAGATTTTTGCATTTTTGAATAGAGAACTCATGAAGGCTATTGGAATTTTGTCACCATCCTCTCCCTTTTGAGTCAAGACACCATCATATGAATTTTTTGAGGAGAAAGTATATATATTGAATGACTTGATATAATCTGGACTAGCTAACATAGGTGCACTAGTTATAATTTCTTTGATTTCTTAGAAAGCTTTCTTTATTTTTAAAGTCCATTTGATCTTCACATCCTTCTTCAACATATCATTCAGAGGGCATACAATCTCTGGAAACCCACTAATTAAATTTCTAACAAATTTAATCTTTCCAAAGAAATATTTCAACTCTTTTTTTGCTGTTAGGTAATGATAAATTCAAAATGGATTCAATTCTATCAGGGTAAATTAATATACCCTTCTCATAAATTATATGGCCTAGGATTTTCCCTTTGGTAACTATGAAAATACACTTCTTTGGGTTCAATGAAATACCTGATTCCTTGCACCATTGGAGAATCTTACATAAGTCCGTTACATGGTCAACTTTTTCCTTGGATAATATGGTAAGATAATCCATATATATGTTGATGCGTTTCCCAATCAACCCTTTGAAATCTATGTCCATTTCCATTTGAAAGGTTTCTCTAACATTTATGAGGCCAAATGAAATTCTTCAATATGCAAAGGTTCCCCACTTGGAGGTGAAGGCTATCTTTAATTTTTCTTCCTCTCGGACCATGACTTGATTGTAACTTGAATACCTGTCTAGGAATGACATCATTTGAGACCCATTTACTATCTGTAAAACTTCATCTGGTGAGGGAAGTGGATAATTATCCTTCTTTGATGCTCAATTCAGGTTTCTAAAATCAACATAAAGTCAAATTTCTCCATTCATTTTCCTCACCAGTACTAGGTTGGAAACCTAGGTTGAATGTCGTACTAGAAATATGATCCTGACACTTAAAATATTTTGAACTTATTTTTGAATCAAGGGTTTGAGCAAGGCATTGACAAGACACTGCCTTTGTCTAAATGGTTTGGCTTCTGGCCTTATAGGAATAGTATGAGTGATCACTGAAGTGTCATATGTTTCCAACTCCTCATAACTCCAAGTGATTACTTCTCTAAAGTCTTTAAAGTCCTTTATTATTCCACTTCTTTCTCCAATTGTGCAAACTTTCCCAATATAAAATTCTCTTCTATCCAGTGTGTCTCCTATATTGTGGGAATCAAACTTACCTGCACCTAAACTCAAGGTGGTTTTCAGAGGTTTCATTGTGCTATCATGGTCAAATATTCTTTCCAAAGCAACCATCCCCTTAGGAATAGTGTTGGTCTTCAAATTTATAATACCATCTACGACCATTTCAAATGGATCCTTGTCACTTTCATCTATAATTTGAGTAGTAAAGATCCCAGAGTTGGTGATGACCTTGAGAATATGTTGGTCATCCTTGAACACTTGGAAATTAGTAATATTGTAGGGAATTGATGGAATAGACACCATCTCAACAAAAAATCTCTTTAAAAAAGATCCAATCATCAGTTGCAAAGAACTAGTTGAGACAACAAGGGCATCTATAACATAGTTTTTTTTTATTTTGGGGATTGATTTTATATTGAAGGCTTCGAAGCCTTTAATCAAATCCCATACTCTATTCTTGCAAGTAGACAACCTCTTATCATGTCAAGAATATAGGCTCCTTACCCATTTGACAAGTAATTGGGAATCCTCTTCTACAAGCAGCTGTTTGACCTTCTTTTGATGAGACAACAATAATCCTCTAATTAATTCTTCATACCCTGTCACATTGTTAGCACAAGAAAATTGTAGTATGAATGCACCTAAAAATGATTTACCTTGAGGACTGATCAATTCTACTCCTGCACCATTTCCTTGTTTGCACTTAGATCCATCAAACCTAAGCTTCCACATCTTTTTCCTTTCAAGGATCAGTAGTTCTGGTTCATTCTTCTTACTTGGGACATCTTCTTGAGACAAAATGCAAGGATTTCTTACTATATCATCTTAAAATTTATCTGATCTCTCTCCTTCTAGTGAAGGATATCTTTATTTTACAAGTATATCCGAGGGGAGCCTGAAATTATCCTCATTACCATCGAATTCAAATTATAATGCTCGTTGATCATGGTTTTCAATATCTTCATCATAATCACTCCAATATTTTGATACTAATGCTTCATCTGAAACTATATCTTCCCATTTTTGCAAATGTATCATCTTCACTCTTGTCAATGCATCTTGGCAATCTGGGCATGGAAACTTAGAATGATCATAATGGATTTGACACCATCCTAGCAACAAAAGTACTAAATAATTTTCATATATACCAAGGTTAGTCATAATGCTGTACATTTTACCTAAGAATTCTTGGAAATTATGATCAAAGGACTCAAACTCTTGTAGTTATTTGATAGGTCCATCTTCATTTGTTGGTTTACTGGTGACCAAAGACATCATCATGACATTACTTATTTTGTATACTCCTAGGTCTAGTTCTATAAAATCTACTTCATTAGGAGCATTGTACTCTATAATCAAGTGTTTTAATTTAGGCTTTGTATCGATTTTGATCTGGTTATTAAATCCTCTCCATGGTAGCAATAATTGAGTGAAGTTGGTAGAGGACCATCCCCTTAAGAATTTAGTCTATTCTCTACTGAGCAACATCTCATACATCTCAGGAATGTCCACTACATCTATATCAATGTATTCTTGGAATCTAGGGTCTAAAGCTAATTGCATGTGAACGGTTTTTAGTTTTCTTATGACTTTAACCTCTATTTTATATAATTGTACTACAACCCTATTAGTAGGCTTCAAATTCATTCCCAACTTCTAGTATATGGAGTAAGGCATCACATTACATGAGGCTCTAGAGTCAATCAAACAGTTGTGTAAGTTTCTTCCAGACATTCGAACACTCAATAAGAGTGGGAGAACTCCAGTTTTACCTTTGAATATCGTTACCATTACATCCAAAGAATTCAAAGCTTGTCCTTTGTATTTTTGAGGAATGTTGATAGATGCACCTCTAGGGTTATCCAAATATTTTAGTAATGCATATTTTGGTTAGGAAAATTCTGATATTATCATAGATGGAAATATTGGCTTTCATTTTTTTAAAATCTTCTATTGCATTGTATTTTTCCTCATTTGAGTTAGGAGCTTTGTAAATATAGAAATTACTAGGTCCATAACTGCTTTTGAAAGGTCCCTTGGGTGTAATGGGATTATTATTAGCATGGGGATATGGTGTATTAGGGCCCAACCTAGGTGGAATTCCATTAGTTAATGGTTCCCTTTTTCTTATCAAGGTATAACTGTTTCTATTTTGCAAAAAAGAAAAAAAAATAAAAATTTCTAGTTCATTCTCATTTTTGAAAGGGAAATTAAATTCCTCTTCTTCTAAGTGATGACTTAGGATTCCTTCACTTGGTAATGCATAAGAATCCACCATCATTGCATTCATATTTTTAGGAGAGGTTTGATTATTCCCCTACATGATTATGGATACCCTTTGCATCTCTGGGCAGTTAGCCTCGGTATGATTAAAGGTTTCATGGAACCTACAACTATTGGTATCTAAGGAGTTTATCACATTTGTACTTTCTAGAGGGTTTGGAACTCCTCCATTGTTTGGTCTAGTATTCCAAGGTTTTTTTGGTCTTTGCGAGTTAAAATTCCTATCCTGGAAGCCTTGACTATTGTGATTATTACCCTGATTTTGGTTGTAGTTCTGACTATTACCCTAGTTTTGGTTGTTTCCTCTATGAGGAGGATTGATTCTTAAGTGGGCAAGTTTATTTGTGACCTAAGATAATGTATTCTTCATTGCTTCAAATTCAAAAGGTAGTTGAGCATTCTGTCTCGATTTTGGAAGTGTTTTTGGTTGTTTGAAAAATGCCCCTCCTAACTATCCCATCCCATTAGTGATGTTTACTTCTTTCCCATAACCTGGATATGTAAGAATAGTTGTGCTACAGGTTTGATGACTCATTGATTGGTAGGTGTGTTTTTGGTTGTTTGAAAAAATCCCCTCCTAACTGTCCCATCCCATTGGTGATGTTTACTTCTTGCTCATAACCTAGATATGTAAGCATAGGTGTGCTATGGGTTTGATGACATTGATTGGTAAGGTGAAAAATTATGTGATGAATTTATAGCATTAGGGATGGGGTTCATCAAGGGTATATGATTTCTCAAAGAATTGTTTATCACAAGGATATGGTTTGGCATCCCAAGTAGACTTAGTGACGACAATTCCATAGAAGGATTCCTTGCTTGAGGATCCATCTTCTCAGAAAAGATGATTGATTTGTTATATATTTTTTCCAAAGTATCTCTACTAGCTTCAAGTATTCTTCTCAAGAATACGTTGGTTAAGGGATCTAAGGATTTGAAGTATGTTTGAACCATAACTAACTTAGGCATAAGGTATGGATCACCCAACCTTTTGTATGTCTTGTGGAACCTTATATTGTAGATAAAAATGGGTTCATTTGGTTCTTTCCTACAAGACACAAATTGGTGATACAAGATAGAAGGGTCTATGCATATCTTGAATTGGTTGGTGAATTTTCTTTTTGGATTTTTCCAAGTAGTAATTCCTCCTCTAGGCAAGTTAAGGTACCAATTTTAGGCAAAATCCCTTAGTGAGTACAAGAATAACCTACAAACCACATCTTGGTGACAAATTTGATCCCTATTACAAATTTCTTTGAAGGTTCTCACATGATCTTCTGTTGTTCTGGATTCACCATATATATTAGGAGAAAAAATATTTTGATCTTTTGGAAATTCATGTAAAGGTCCTCCCATGCTCAATGGAAAAATTTCATTTGCTATGAAAAAGGCCATTGCTAATGGTAGAGGCACAACAATAGTCACGTTCTATGGTGAAACTGGACTTACAGGCAAGGATTGTAGATCTAGGTTTAATGGTGATGCTATAGTCCTTGAAGCTTCACCTTTATTTTTACCTTTATCACTCCTTATATTCCTATATTGAAATAATTTCATTAGATCTCCTTTCTTGGGAGAAGATCTGAGGAATCTATGATATAATTCTGGGAAAAGGAGTTTATGTTTTCTAGCTTGGCTAACATTCACACCCTCCTTCTAATGTTGAATTGAAGAATCTAATGTAGGGTCAAGTCACTCAAGTTGTCATTGATAAAATAATGAATAAAAAGGAAAATCTCCACTCCTTCTAGGAAGAGTTTACTACCTTTTTTAGTTTGCAATAGAAGATGGAAAATTCATCATTCAACCAAAGAATAAAGATTCAATACTATCGGGTCCCACCTAATGGATAAGATGAATGAAGTAATATATGCATTCAGTGACAACTTCTCCAATTAACTAAATACAAATTTCTTGATGTTGTTATGTTTTTTAAATAAAGTATGTAATAAATCAATGCCCAATTTGTAAAGAACTAATGTTGGATTTTGGTTTACTTTTAGTTAGCTTTTTAACTTCTTTAATTTAAGTTTAGTTAGTTATGAACTAAAACCGGGGTTCCCAACTAGCTTTTAGTTCTATTTCCAGTTAAACTCAATTAGATTTGGGGCACTGAAGTCAGTTTTAGTTGCTTTTTATTTAGATCCACAATTTTAGGAACTTAACGTCCTATATATTTTAATGCTAGATCATTTCAAAGGATCCAATTTTGATGTATTTTTGTAAAATAAATTTATACATTCTTAGTGTGGATTTTCCTACTGACTTTGTGAAGATCACATTATGAAATATCAAAGGATTGTGCTTATTTTTCATGCGTCTCAATCTCATGTATTGGTAATGGTATGACTATTTTATTTTATCTAAGTTGAATAAATTAATGGAATCTCGTATGTTATTCTAGAATTGAGTAAGATTTTTCCTTAGATTTGTGCATGTTTGATGGCATTCTGATTAGATAAATTTTGAAAATATTATGTTTGGTTACATTTTCCCTAGAAGATCGCATCATTGTTAACAACAAATGCGTGAATGACTATTTACATTGATAATGGTTTATGAGATTTCATTTAAACATTCAGAATTGATTGATGAAATAGGTTTTGTCATTGTCTATTTAAATTAGAATTCATTTAATTTTTCCTTGTTACCTTATATCTTTTGAATTTTATTTTAAAATCATTCTGAAATAATTGAGAAAGAGCATTCAATTAATATAAATATGTTGTAAATTTGAACATGCAAATTATTTCCTAAATATTAGATCTATTATTTCTAGTTGCATGTTAGCGATATCATTTCTAGAAAATCTAACAACCCAGGTTCCTTGTTGAAAAATGTTAATAACAACCACTTTGCTATCCCATGCAGTCAAGACCTGACTATAAAGGAATACTGGAGTAGTTTTCTACTTTTCAAGAGGAGCAATAACTCATTATTGCTTAGCAAGTTGGATGTGCTAACACCACCCTCAACAATTACAAAAGAAGGGTATGCTATATATTGAGACTAAGTATCAAGTTGTCCAAAGATATTATTGTATTGAATCATGTTGATTTTGAATAATATAATTTTGAACACCTTTTGGTGGCGGGTTTTCTCCTGTAAGGGTTTCCAATGTAAAAATATTTATTTTTTATAAATTATTGTGATTGCATATTAGTTCATTACTTTCATGCATGTTGATATTTAGATTTGGTAAATGTTGTTGACTATTAATTGAACATATGGTCTTAAGAATTTGTTATTCAATCATGTTTGTCCTTTGTAATAGGGTGAAAATACCTAACAAGAATAATGTAACGTACAATGGGACAAATATACTATAGAGAGCACCACTTGGGATGATTTAGCTAAAATACACATTTTTCCTCATTTATTTTTATTATTAGTTATATTGGTACATGCTTTAATGTTCCACATTCCTAGTTTGCATTAGGATGATGCTAAGCTAAATAAGGATGTAATGCCCCTTATGTTTATACTATCAATTAGATGGATACTAATTAATTAATTAATAGATATATGATCAATTAACTAGATCAATGTGCAAATGATTGACGAGAGGTTGTCTTAATAAATCAAACTTGGTTCGTCATATTATTATAAATATTATATGTTAGATTTCTATCCATATGAATTAGATATCTATGAATATATTGTGGTTTATTATGCTAAAATTTGACACAATATAACATGATCATTATAATATATGTATAAAGGTGAAGATGTGTGATCATTTATAGCTAGAATTACTTACATTTGGATTATTATAATAATATTATGATATTATAATTATAAATATATGTTATAATTATAATTTTAATATTTAAGTAGTTAATTTATTTTTGATATAAGATAAAGGGGAGGGTTTTGAAAGGGCTCCAACTCTTGTACACGAAAAATAAAGAGAACTATAAACAAAAGTATTTTCATAATATTAAACAATTAATTGTTAATTTATTATTAAATATTTTAATATTTAATAGTTAAAATATTGAATAATAACTAGATACTATTAAAATGTGAATAAGGGAGTCCAAAGTGTGACTAAAGGGATCTGGTAGTTTTTAAGTCATGTTGACATATAATTTATTAAAATAAAAGCATAAGATATTGTCAAAGGAGAATTGGGCAAGAAAAGTTAATTAACAAATTAAATTTAACATGTTAAAGGAAAAAATAAAAAAAATGAATTCTGGTCATGGCAAGGGAAAATGATAGTAAAAAATATACTATGACACCATTACTACACATTGCTGGTAGTGATTTATGTAAATGTAAGGCCTTGATCTTTGAAAATATTAGGAGAAGAGAAAGTCAAAATAGAGAAAAGTTATAGTTGGAAGACAAATAATCACAAACTATGCAAATTCATTTTTTGGGTCTTAATTTAGCATAGGTATGTGATAGAATATTTCAAATTTATTATTTGTATTTGTAGAGGATTTTATAATTTATTAAAATTTATTCCATAAATTTATGCTTGTTATGTGAAATTAAGTATATTAAGAGCTAGGTGTTTTATTTTAAGCCAAAAGGTGATAGTTTAAAGTCGGATTAGACAAACTAACCAACCTTTTAACCTAATCCATTATTCTTGATCTATGGATTTTATATGAGAGTTTGAATATAATAATAATGTGATTCTTGCTCAAGTGACTTTTACTTATGTTATTATTTCTTCGTATGAACATAGATTTAACTATTATTTATATACCACTACCATATTGGTTTATTTCATCTTTTGAGGTGTTGGAATAGTATTTTTTCAATAAATTTCTATTTGTTGGTTTATATTTTACTAAAAAAACTCCCATCTATTCAATAGTGGGCTTTGACAAATTACTCTATTCTCTTCTTTCGATGCTTGTAAGAAAAATAAAATAAAAGCAAAAGATATTATCAATGGAGACTTTGCTGAGAAAAATAATTAAAATATTGCCTCCATTGTGTAAAAGAAAAAGACTGGAAAAGCAAGTTTTTGTCATGATTGAGAAAAAATGATAGTAAAAAAATATATAATGACGTGCCATTATTGTCAAAGGAGAAAAGCCATAGAAAGGTAATTGGGAGGCCGTGCAAGTTCATTTCTTTGGATTTTATACTCATCAATGTGGGCATGTGAATATATTTCAACATTACTATTAGTATTTGTAAAGGATTCTATAATTTGACAATGATTTTGCCTATAAATGCGTGCTTGTTATTTTTATTGAGGTGTATTAAGAGTTGGATATTTTATTTTTAGTCAATGGGCTATAATTCAAAATCTAGTTAGATAAATTAATTGGTCTTTCATTTTAATCTAACATTTTTTTATATGGATTTTAGATGGGAGTTTGGACTTTGTTGGGAATAATGTGAATTGTATTTAAATAATTTTGTTATCATTTCATATTTCTCAGTATGTATGTTATATGTTTGATAAAATAATTTTTTGGATTTAGAAAAACAATTTTTTTTGTATGTATTGATATTCAAATATTACACACATGTATTTGTAATATCAAT
>CM021107.1:388193757-388205099 GCA_007115665.2 Sequoiadendron giganteum
TTTATTGATTTGAGATGAACAAGTACATGGCTCACAATCTTCAACTGTATTTCTGAAAACTAAAATGTATTACAACAATAATCTTCTGGCCCTTTCTGTGAAGGAGAATGGGCTATTTATTAAAAACTGAATCTAATGACTAACTAATCCTTCCCTCATAAGATGGGAAGTCTTTATTACATCATAACTAACTAAGTGAAGAGATAGATACAAAAAGGAAGAACTAAGTCAAATCAAATCTGAAGATTTAAAGCACCACCATCCTAGATTTATGCACCATCAAGACGCCTAAGCTGGATTCTTGGAACACTCTCCTTGCATGGTGGATGACTTGAAGCTGCCTCCTTAATCTTTGCTGCTGAAGCAATCTTCATTGAATCAGTCTTCCAACAATCAAGTGGAAACTGAATTTCCTCCTTAAGACGTGGTACCTGCAAATAACTTAATAGCTACTCTTGTGGCAAAAAGTTAGCTCAACACATTCAGCCTTTAAGACGATCCATCACCTCATTTATACATTCATTAAGCATTAATACATAACAAATAGTATTTCATATATGGCTGCAGGAAGTTCAACAGTAAAGGTTGCAGGAAAGGCATGTCATCACAAAAATTCATAAGGCATACATATTCTATCAAACTAATAAAACATTCAGGCAATAATCATGGAAAGACTTGTCATAATAAACTCATTGTATTTAAGCATAAAAGTCCAGTCTTGTTCCCATAACTACCACTAAATGTTTATCTCAGCATAATAAAAAAATAGAAAAGTGTTTTAAAAACATAATCTAAATATGCCAAAAACTGGGCTCATCAATTATAAGAACGACTATAGAAACATAAAATACAACAATAATTCATTTATGATTTCAAAATAAGAATAAACATAATCACAACTATTGGATTGGAAACTTGAAATACATGCATAGTTATTTGCAATAAAAGGCCAATAATATTTTGGATATATAAACTAGTACTGATATATAAACTAATACTGATCCAGGCATTATGAGTAGACATATAGGAGAAAGAATTGAACACAATAATTCAAGAAGCAAAAATTTATAGAGATTCATCCTCTAAATTTTGCATTCTAAACCAAAGAGAAGACTCTATGATATGATCATATCCTCTTCAAAAAATCATAAACCTCTTAGAAGATGAAAAATAAGATCTTTAGTTTGCTTTAACTCATCCAACTAGACGTCTATTTGACACATACAACTACAAAAATCTTCAATTTTTGAAGATTCCTCAAAAATACCCTACCAAATGAGCTCCTCTAAAGGGGATAAAGACTCTTCATCTATAGATGAACACTCACAAACTTATATATCATATAATAAGTCATATGCATCTTCAATCTCAATGATTTCTTCAATCCTTTACCTCACACTTGGAGAGCATGGTTCTATCTACTCCTTTGCAAGGATTTTTTTGTGCTACTAAACAACCATTTCTCCTATTCTCTTCCTCACAAAAACATGAGGAAAAGTCACAAAGAACTAGAACTTAGAGGATTTAGGGAACTTCCTAATATCATATCTTCTCTATGCAAAGGGTGAATATTATCTATGGTAAAAATTTAATGAATTGTAGTAATATGTGTTCTTTTCTTACTTTAGTAAAGAATATCATTGCTTGCACTCTCATCACGTATGAGGAAGACTTGATTTTATATCGTATGATGTTGATTTTCTCTTCTATAGAGAGTTCAATATTGACAGGAGTATATATTAGACCAATTTTAGTTTAATGGGATAAATTGAGAATCAATATAGCTTCCTTGATTAGATGTTTGTGGGTTTAGGATAAGAATTTTTTTTTGAAAGCTATGGAGTCATTAGAAATATATAAAAATAAGGCTCTTCATATGCATTATTAATTAGGATTGAAGGACTTAATGGGTAGTGAAGGGGATAGGTTTAAAATTGAAATTTGGTCACAATTAAGGACTTTGAAAGGGTTCACATGATTGATGAAGTATATAATTTATAGGTATAGGGGTGATATTTATAGTTTGTATGAGATTTCATTCAGATTGGAAACTATACTATAATATTTTAGAAGGGTTATATCACTTAATAACTAAATCATTTAAAGAATCTCATAATAATAAAAATCTACATACAAAAGACAAGATAAACCTATTAAAGGATTGAGCTCACTAGTTATTCTCTCCCACATATTTTTGAATAGTAGGTGGGGGATCCATATAAGCTCTATTTACCATGGTGATATTCTAAAAGAAAGAAAAGTATCTACACTCTCCTAAATTGATTATTAAAAAATTCTAAATTGATCCTTCTCTACAATAGAAAATTTTTCCAAGCCCCTAAACCAAATTAGAAACCTTCCTTTGAGAGATGAATCCAACAATCTAAGAACAACATTTAGGACTACAACATTATGTATTATGTATATATACCACATATTGAATATGGTCAATAGGATACATAGATTCAACTCCATTAAACTAGTTAATGTTTTTAAAGATGATTTTAGAAAGGGACACCATTGTGTCTACTACAAAACCCACTAGAAATCTAAGCTACAAAGGGTAAATTTCTAGGGTTAGCCATAGTATTTTAGGTTGATACTAATTGGATAAAAGATCATGTATGGTTTTCTAAAATAGATAAATGAGATTTTGTAATTAACAGAGTAACTAGATGGATGATATGTGGTGTAGTCATGACCAAGGGGACTTATTAGACAATCCAATCTTATAACCAGTATAACACCAAATTCATAAAATAATCCAACTCCATTACAATCATTCCAATATCCATAATCACAACAAGTTCAAAATTATAATATGATAATCATAAAACTAAATTTGATTCATCTCTACCTTGCATTCTTCGCTGTACTCTGTGTATGGTGGCTACTCATATTCATGATGAATTTAAATTTTCATTCACCTATGTACATAGTAGGTGTTTTCCCTTCTTTTTTTCAAAAAATCTCTTTCTCCCTCTCTATCCTCACCTCCTCTATGACATTATTTTTTATCTTTTATACTTCCTTGAGCACAAACTTGAATCTGTTTCACATCAATTATAGAATGAAACAATATTTTAATCTTATTTTTCCATGTGTTGCTATTTAAATGATTCTAAAAAATACTTGAATAAGAATCCTAGGTCTTGTCAAATCCTTTATAGTTAGTAGAAACAAGGAATTGGTCACCCTCCATTGGTGGTTCCCACTTTGCTAGGAACCTATCTTTTTTCGCATTCTTCTCCTACCTTTTAATCAAATATTTAGACCCAATTAAGAACTAGTAAATTTAGTGTGGTGCTAGGTTTCCATCCCCATTGGGAATTGACACCTTGTATTCCTTTGGTTATGTGTCAAAGGTTTTGTCTTGAGTAGGAACCAAGATACTTAGCTTTGTTGGGGTTGCCCATGCCATCAAGAACTCCTTAAAACATGTTGGAGGCTATTGCATGGATGGGAATCAAGAACCTCACAGATTATTGGAGGTTCCAAAGGCATTAGGAACTCCAAGAAGAATTTGAAGACTTCATTAGAGATGTTGAGGGAAATGGGAACAAATAAATTCATCAAGGTTCCTATTCCATTAGGAACTATTTTCTTCAAACATATTCATTGGGGATTTTAGTGGATACATGAATGATCAAGGGTTCCTTCCCTATTGGGAACTCAAGTACCAAATACCTTATCAGGGTTCCAATCTCCTTAGAAATCTTGAAACATTAAAATTATTTTTTTTGGAAATTTTATAATGAGTTGAAACCTATCAGAGAAAATAAGGAACCAAGAACTATTGGTTCTCAGTAGAGGAAAAACCTTTGATCAACCATAACTCAATGTGGAGATACCCTTTAGGCAATTCTTCACGATTGTGTCTTTAACTTGCCCAAATTAATTTGAAAATACCTCCTAAATAAAACTAGGAAAAAACAACAGAGAAACAACCCAAAATCAAACCAAAACTAGACTAAAACTAAAAGAAAACCTAGAATATTTTTGGTTGATGCAAGATAGCTTATAGACTTGGATGCTCTTGCATCAAACACATTGGGTAAGAAGTTTGTGAGAAAGGATCACAAAATGGAGCTGAGTAGTAGAACTACCCTTTCAAGTTGTAAACACATGTGGCCTAATCCAATGATGTGATAGGTACCCTATAGTACTTCTTTATTTTCTTCCAACATTTGGAAATAACTAATCCTTTTTCTTCTACCAAAGTTGTTCTTATTTCTTTTCTTTATTTGTTGATCTTTGTCTATCATATCCTGACCTCCTCTTCCAAAATATTCTCCATTTTATTTTCCTTCTTGTGGGTTTCAACCCACCACAAACCATCCGCCTCCACCTAATACCTCTTTCTTCTTATTCTCTTGTGGGAATTAACCCACCATAATCCAACCACCTCCAAATATTTCTTAATTCCTCTTCCATTGCAAGATTTGACCCACTATAATCTATCCTCCAAAAATATTCTTCCCAATTCTCACTCACCACTACAATTGTATACATATCCACATTACAAATATTATGAAAACCAAAATTTTCCATCTTCTCCTTATCTTCATCTATTTATTCTTCTTCATACTCTTCTTTAATTTCTTCTTTTTCATCATCTCCTCTATCTTCTTTTATTATACTAAGCTACATTATTTTCATTATATCCTTCAAAAGACCAAACTTTGCTACAACCTTAGTATTATTTTCCTCAATAAGAATACCTTCTGATGGCACTCTCAAATTTTGTAAATTTGGGATGCCCATTTCAAAATTTTGCTTCTGCACTTTTAGAAGTGCACCTTCAAATGTTTTTAATCCAAGCAAGTTTAATTCTTGCTTCTGATTGGCTGAAAAGCGGTAGTGGCAACACTCACAACTTCACGGGAATTCATGGTGCAGAGCACAAGAGCTTGCAAAAAATGAATTTAGGGCCGACCTCGCAACCTCACAACCTCGCAACCTCGTAGCCTCACAACCTCACAACTTTGCGGACCTCGAAACCTCGCGGACCTCGCCGACCTCGCAACCCCGCTGACCTTGCGGGATTATTGGTAATGTTATAAAAAAGGTGCGAGGTTGGTGAGAATGCAACCTCGTTGACCTCGCAGAATTATTGTTTGTGATTAAAATGGGGTGGGACCAATGCCAAAAAATTTAATGGTAAAGCATGCCCAGGGGTAAATTTTTGTTTTTTGCCCAAGTAAATGGAGAGTGAATTAAATATTCACTGGTGGTATTTTATAAAGTGAATTTATTCATTTTATAAACAAGTATATGTGCTGGGTTTTTATATGCAGCAGTATTAAAGAGCAGAAATATTAAAGTTATTAAACTTTAATATATGAAAGAGGAATAAAGCTACAACATTATAAAGTGGGGAAATATTTCAAAGTATTGCTATAGCAAATGAAGAGTAAAAAACATAAATAGTTTGTGCACGGGAAGGGAGATATTTTGCAGTTGGATGAAATAAAAAGAATCTCCACATGGGCATGTTTTCTGTTACTTGGCAATGATGAGCAAGTTCTATTTCGGAGGGAATATGTTTGTTGTTGCAAAGGAGAAGATATTCTTTTTGATTGATTAATGGGAATGGAGCTGTCATGTGTCTGCAACATATTGAATTTAAGGATTCTTCTATTTCCCCCATTCTTCTATATCTTCTTTTATTCTCTCATTGTAAAAGGTTCTGAGTTTTGGTATTGGACTGTGTAGATAGAGATTTGTATTTTCTGAGTCATGTTTTGAGTCTGTAAGCTGTAATTTTATGAATTCAAGAGTAAATACAACCAGTATATGCAATTAACATCATGAAGTGCTTTCACATTCATGAATGTCATCAAATTGTCTCCACATTTGTACACTTTCAGTCATGTAAATTCAATAATACAAAGTGTCTTTGAGTTTATCATCTCAAGTTTCATGAGATTGTTTTGTCTGTTCATTGTTCTGTTTCAAGGAAATGGTTAAAATGCTTTGAGCAGGTGATTGTGATTTCCGGTGTGCAGATGGGATTTAATAAGAAGAATCTGATTGATATCAAGAGAAGGATTGTTGGTGCAAGACACTAACAGTTAATGCAAAGCATTAGCAAGTTAAATCCACTGGTTGAAGACTATTTGCTGGAGATTCATTTTATGTGTTTGACTCCATGGCCCAGGACTGGCACTGATCTATTTTTCAGTTTGTGCATCTCAAAAACAAAATTAATTGCAAAATCATTCTAATCTTACTATGTTGGTTGTGTGTCCTGCTTTCCAATGGCTGGGAGAGGGTTGAGCTGCTGAGAATTTAGCCAAATTTAAAGTTTCCAATGCTTCCCTTAGTGTTGTTTCATTGGGAATTATCTGCTTTGTAAAACAATGTCAGTGTATGAGTGAATTAAGTTTTAAGCATTGTTTAGGTTTACCCACCTTGGTCCTGCAGAGCCAAAAGTGTAGGAGATGTCAGTATTTGATTGAATCTTGTCAGTTGGCCACTAGCCTTAGTTGTTCTTTAAAATAGAGGTTGGCTACCTCTTAGAGAGTTGCAAGGTTTAGCTGGGTTGTTATTTTAAACACCAACACCTTCTTCACCCACTTTCTCACACACAAATTCCTTCATCTCTTTTGAATGTAACTCAACATCAATATCATCTATTCTAAAATTTAGAAAAAAAAAACATTACCTCTATGATTTTTTATTTTATAAATCCATCCTCCACCTTTAAGCCTTCCAAATGACATATTTCATCTACATACTCATCCTTCTTTTATTCATCCTATTGTATGAGGATATATTCTCTTTTTCCACACTGATGATGTGCTACTCCAACTTCTCTTCTACATGCATTTAAAATAATGTTATCATACCCATTTGCATTTTCCCATCACCATATTAGATGTACTCAAAATTTTCATTTCAAATAAATTATGTATTGTTTTTATCTCCTCTTCCAACAAGGAGTTTTCACCTTCACCAATTTCTTCATCAAATAAGGGGCCTTCAAAAATCAACATTTTCTATTCAACTTCTACTTCATTTTCTCCACTTTTCTACTGCTCCTTTGTCACTCTATTCTCTTTTTCCTTATGATCCTTCTTGAGGAATTACTCTTTCCTCACTTGAATACTATATTATTCATTTAGTTCATTTTCTTTATCCTCTTTCATGAGGATTTCCTTTTTTCTTTCTCTCCCTTCCTTTATATTTCTTGCAACCAAATAAACATTAGATAAACTACAGGTTTCAATCTGACCCATTTCTTCTTCTCTTGTTTTCATCATATCTTCTTTATTTCTCCACTATCTATCCTCTTCCAAGAGGATTTAATTATCATTAAGTTCCTCCATTTCATCATACTTTCTCTAGTATTATCCTTCTATAGGATAACAATCTACTCTTTCTTCATGCAATTCAACATCATACTTTCTATTTGCCACCATGCCGCCTTTACATAACTTCTTCACAAATTTTATCTTATCCACTTCAATTTCTTTGTTCTACGCAACCTTCAATACATCTATTTTAGCTTGGATTCTCTTCAATTCTTCAAAAAAAAATTATACCTGCTTTCTTGTTGTTCCTCCAAAAAAAAAAACTCTCACAGGTCTTTTCATGACCTATCTTGTCCTCCCTTTTGAAATGATCTATATCTCTAGGGATAAACCTTTATAGTTACAAGACTCTACTTGCAAAATAATTCTCATAAAATCAACAGAGGAACTTGAAAAAAATCTTAAATTTTCTAGCTTCTCATGTCTCCTTCTCTACGCTCTATAGTTATAGGATTCTTCTTATACCTACAAAAAATAATTTATAACTTAAGACCTTTGTAGTTATATTCCCATTCTTCCTTGCAAAAAATTCTTCTAGAGCTCAAGACCTTTGTATTTACATAATTTCATCTTCTACAATTCAAAATCTTCTAGGGTTAAATCACAAGACACTTTCTAGCTTCCAAGATTGTACAATCCCTTCAAATTCCTTATAGCTTCATCCTTCATAAAAAAAACAATTCATTCAAATGGATTTCTCATCTTTTTTATCAAGATTTTCCCTTCCTTGCTTCTATCTTCTTTATCAAACATCTATAATGCAGTAAGCCTCAACTTCACCATTTAACCTACTTTAATATTTTTGTAACTTATTTACCATTCAATTGCTCTCTTTTCTTACAACCTTATCTTCTTTATTTATTTTCCTAAGGAACCTTTACCTAAGCTCTGATATTTTTTCAAATCATCATTCTTCAATTTATTCTCAACTTATTTTCAGGAAAACAACTAGCTCTGATACCACTTGGTGTATTCAATAACAAGATGCCTTATCATACAATCTAATCTTGTAGCCAGTATAACACCAAATTCAAAAAACAATCCAACTCCATTACAATAATTCTAATATCCAAAATCACAAGTTGAAAATTATAATCATTACTTGAAACTAAATTTTCTTCATTTGTACCTTGCATTCTGTTCTCCATTCTTTGTGTATAGCGGATTTAATTTTTCATCCATCTCTGTGTATTTCAAGAATTTTTCCAAAGATCCCTTTCTCCTTCCTTGTCCTTGCATCCTCTATGACATATTAATTTTTTTCTTTTATACTTCCTTGAGCAAGAAGTTGAATCCATTTTGCATCAGTTATAGAATGGAACCATATTTTAATATTATTTTTCCACACTTTTATATTTACATGGTTTTAAAAAACACTTGAATGAGAATCCTAGGCCTTTTTGGAGCCTTTACACTCAATAGGAACTAGGAAATAGCCACCCTCCATCAACGATTCTCACTTTGATAGGAACCTATATTTTGTCACATTCTTCGAGAGCATTTTAATTAAGCTTTAGACCCATTAGGAACTATAATATTTAGTTTGGTGTTTAGGTTCCATCCCCATTGGGAACTGACACCTTATATTCCTTTGGTTTTGTTTTGGAGGTTTCACCTTGAGTAGGAAACAAGATACTTTCTCAGGGATCTCCATGCCATCATGAACTATATAAAAACATGTTAGGGTTCCCATACAAATGGGATCCAAGAACCTCACAACATATGAAAGGTTCCAAAGGAATTAGGAACTCCAAGAAGAACTTGAGGGCTTCATCAAATAGGTTGATGGCAGTAGGAATATATCATTTCATTGGGGTTCCTATTCCATTATGAATGATTTTCTTTGAAAATATTCATCAAGGATTTTAGTGGACACAAGAACTATCGAGGGTTCCTACCCTATGGGGAACCCGGCTACCAAGTACCTTATTTAGGTTTTGATCTCCTTAGAAAATCCCAAAATATTAAACTTGTTTTTTTTGGAACTTGTAGACTAGACTATAACTTGTTGGAACAAAAAAAGGAACCCAGAACTATGGACCTCAGTTGGTTCCTAATGGAGGAAAAAACTCTAATCAGCCATAAATCCTCCATTTTTCATCTAATTTCCTCCAAATTTTATGTCCTTAACTTGCCCAAATTAATTCTAAAATTCCTCTTAAAGGAAAATAGAAAAAACTAATAGAGACACAACCCAAAACTGAACCAAAATTGAATTAAATTTGAAAGCAAACCTAAAATGTTTTGGGTTCATACAAGATAGCTTGTGGACCCGAGTTATCCTACATCAATATGTGATCCTTGGAGTATAATTTTTTATAATTTCCCACTTTAATCATAAAATATAAAACATAAATTTATAGAATAAAATTGAAGGCTGAATACTTAGACTAAAGTCCCAATAGGCAATGTTCCAAAAATTATTGATACTTAAATATATTAGATAATTACATTTATAATATAAGTGCTACACAAAGATAATTAGTAATGAAAATTTCTACATAATGAGACTAAAAATGTAGGACGACATCTAAGATTGAAAGGCTAATTCCTTTCCTAACTCAACCAAACTTAAATTAACTAGGGGTGAAAGGGGAGTATAATATAAAAATAGAAAATAAATAAAAGGTTAGTTGTTCTATAATATATTATTCTTTTTCTTATATCTCATATAATATTATCATGAAAATTCATAGTCAACATTTATGACTATAGAAAATATAAAATCTAACAATAATTTATTAATAATTTATAAGGATATAGATAATCACATTTGTTGAATTGAAAAATTCAAATACATAATAAAAGATCATTATTATTTTATGTATAGAAGCTAATACCACTTTAGGTATTATGAGTGAAAAGACATGAGAAATGATGACACACAAGATTTAGTAAGACCATTATTATTCTATGTATAGAAGCTAATACCACTTTAGGTATTATGAGTGAAAAGACATGAGAAATAATGACACACAAGACTTTAGTAAGAACACAAATTTGTAGAGATTTATCTTCTAAAATGGATTCTAATACAAATCCAAAAATATGTGATATAGTCAAATCTTCTTAAAAAATACCGTATAACCCTCGTAAGAGATGGAAAATGGGTCTATGCTTTGATTTTCCTCATTGAGGTTGGTGTCTCTATAATACATACTACTACAAATATCTTCATTTTTTATAGATTCTTCAAGATTACCCTACTAAATGAGCTCCTATAAAAGGGGGGAATACTCCTCATCTACGAATGAACACCCATAAGTTTCCAAGTGGCAAATGATTCAATTTTTATCTTCAATTTTAGTGAGATCTTCAATGGTTGACCTCTCACTTAGATAACATCATTCTTATTTTCTCCTTTTGCAAGGAAAATTTGTACCATAATTTTTTTTCTCCTCTTATTAAAAATGAGAGAAACTATCAAAGGAACCAAATATTATAGGATTTAGGGTCATATCTAATCTTATACATTATCCATATAAAGAGTGGATTTTTTTATTGTAAAAACTAAATGTAGAATAACATATTCTATTTTCTTACTTTGACAAATAATATCATTTCTTGCATTATCATCACTTACTTTATTTTCTACCATACTATCTTGATTTGTCTTATAAGGTAGGGTGAATCTTAGGGGAGTATATATTAAATTAACTTTAATTTAATGGGATAAATTGAGAATCGTTATAACTTCCTTGATTAGGAATTGGTGGTTTAGGATGACAAGCTTCTCTTTAAAGCTATAAATCATTAGAAATGTTTAAAATAATGATCTTCATTTGTTTTGTTTTATTAGGATCAAAGGATTATATTTTGTCTTTAAAAAAAAAGAAAGAGGGTAAAAACTTTATTGATAATCAAAAAGGAACATTACAAAGAAAGAAAAGTAGCACAGTCCCAGGAAACAACAAAATCACAAGGACAAAACCCAACCAAAGGCAACCAAATCCTTAACCAGCCTTATCCTCCGCAAGAACTCCCTCCAAATCATGGTGAAGCTCAAGAGGAACAAGCTCCCATTCC
>CM021107.1:388205199-388311111 GCA_007115665.2 Sequoiadendron giganteum
GCTCACAATCTTCAACTGTATTTCTGAAAACTAAAATGTATTACAACAATAATCTTCTGGCCCTTTCTGTGAAGGAGAATGGGCTATTTATTAAAAACTGAATCTAATGACTAACTAATCCTTCCCTCATAAGATGGGAAGTCTTTATTACATCATAACTAACTAAGTGAAGAGATAGATACAAAAAGGAAGAACTAAGTCAAATCAAATCTGAAGATTTAAAGCACCACCATCCTAGATTTATGCACCATCAAGACGCCTAAGCTGGATTCTTGGAACACTCTCCTTGCATGGTGGATGACTTGAAGCTGCCTCCTTAATCTTTGCTGCTGAAGCAATCTTCATTGAATCAGTCTTCCAACAATCAAGTGGAAACTGAATTTCCTCCTTAAGACGTGGTACCTGCAAATAACTTAATAGCTACTCTTGTGGCAAAAAGTTAGCTCAACACATTCAGCCTTTAAGACGATCCATCACCTCATTTATACATTCATTAAGCATTAATACATAACAAATAGTATTTCATATATGGCTGCAGGAAGTTCAACAGTAAAGGTTGCAGGAAAGGCATGTCATCACAAAAATTCATAAGGCATACATATTCTATCAAACTAATAAAACATTCAGGCAATAATCATGGAAAGACTTGTCATAATAAACTCATTGTATTTAAGCATAAAAGTCCAGTCTTGTTCCCATAACTACCACTAAATGTTTATCTCAGCATAATAAAAAAATAGAAAAGTGTTTTAAAAACATAATCTAAATATGCCAAAAACTGGGCTCATCAATTATAAGAACGACTATAGAAACATAAAATACAACAATAATTCATTTATGATTTCAAAATAAGAATAAACATAATCACAACTATTGGATTGGAAACTTGAAATACATGCATAGTTATTTGCAATAAAAGGCCAATAATATTTTGGATATATAAACTAGTACTGATATATAAACTAATACTGATCCAGGCATTATGAGTAGACATATAGGAGAAAGAATTGAACACAATAATTCAAGAAGCAAAAATTTATAGAGATTCATCCTCTAAATTTTGCATTCTAAACCAAAGAGAAGACTCTATGATATGATCATATCCTCTTCAAAAAATCATAAACCTCTTAGAAGATGAAAAATAAGATCTTTAGTTTGCTTTAACTCATCCAACTAGACGTCTATTTGACACATACAACTACAAAAATCTTCAATTTTTGAAGATTCCTCAAAAATACCCTACCAAATGAGCTCCTCTAAAGGGGATAAAGACTCTTCATCTATAGATGAACACTCACAAACTTATATATCATATAATAAGTCATATGCATCTTCAATCTCAATGATTTCTTCAATCCTTTACCTCACACTTGGAGAGCATGGTTCTATCTACTCCTTTGCAAGGATTTTTTTGTGCTACTAAACAACCATTTCTCCTATTCTCTTCCTCACAAAAACATGAGGAAAAGTCACAAAGAACTAGAACTTAGAGGATTTAGGGAACTTCCTAATATCATATCTTCTCTATGCAAAGGGTGAATATTATCTATGGTAAAAATTTAATGAATTGTAGTAATATGTGTTCTTTTCTTACTTTAGTAAAGAATATCATTGCTTGCACTCTCATCACGTATGAGGAAGACTTGATTTTATATCGTATGATGTTGATTTTCTCTTCTATAGAGAGTTCAATATTGACAGGAGTATATATTAGACCAATTTTAGTTTAATGGGATAAATTGAGAATCAATATAGCTTCCTTGATTAGATGTTTGTGGGTTTAGGATAAGAATTTTTTTTTGAAAGCTATGGAGTCATTAGAAATATATAAAAATAAGGCTCTTCATATGCATTATTAATTAGGATTGAAGGACTTA
This sequence comes from Sequoiadendron giganteum, assembly GCA_007115665.2. Taxonomy (NCBI): domain Eukaryota; kingdom Viridiplantae; phylum Streptophyta; class Pinopsida; order Cupressales; family Cupressaceae; genus Sequoiadendron; species Sequoiadendron giganteum. The sequence goes on from CM021107.1 coordinate 388,207,077, forward strand.
ATGGGTAGTGAAGGGGATAGGTTTAAAATTGAAATTTGGTCACAATTAAGGACTTTGAAAGGGTTCACATGATTGATGAAGTATATAATTTATAGGTATAGGGGTGATATTTATAGTTTGTATGAGATTTCATTCAGATTGGAAACTATACTATAATATTTTAGAAGGGTTATATCACTTAATAACTAAATCATTTAAAGAATCTCATAATAATAAAAATCTACATACAAAAGACAAGATAAACCTATTAAAGGATTGAGCTCACTAGTTATTCTCTCCCACATATTTTTGAATAGTAGGTGGGGGATCCATATAAGCTCTATTTACCATGGTGATATTCTAAAAGAAAGAAAAGTATCTACACTCTCCTAAATTGATTATTAAAAAATTCTAAATTGATCCTTCTCTACAATAGAAAATTTTTCCAAGCCCCTAAACCAAATTAGAAACCTTCCTTTGAGAGATGAATCCAACAATCTAAGAACAACATTTAGGACTACAACATTATGTATTATGTATATATACCACATATTGAATATGGTCAATAGGATACATAGATTCAACTCCATTAAACTAGTTAATGTTTTTAAAGATGATTTTAGAAAGGGACACCATTGTGTCTACTACAAAACCCACTAGAAATCTAAGCTACAAAGGGTAAATTTCTAGGGTTAGCCATAGTATTTTAGGTTGATACTAATTGGATAAAAGATCATGTATGGTTTTCTAAAATAGATAAATGAGATTTTGTAATTAACAGAGTAACTAGATGGATGATATGTGGTGTAGTCATGACCAAGGGGACTTATTAGACAATCCAATCTTATAACCAGTATAACACCAAATTCATAAAATAATCCAACTCCATTACAATCATTCCAATATCCATAATCACAACAAGTTCAAAATTATAATATGATAATCATAAAACTAAATTTGATTCATCTCTACCTTGCATTCTTCGCTGTACTCTGTGTATGGTGGCTACTCATATTCATGATGAATTTAAATTTTCATTCACCTATGTACATAGTAGGTGTTTTCCCTTCTTTTTTTCAAAAAATCTCTTTCTCCCTCTCTATCCTCACCTCCTCTATGACATTATTTTTTATCTTTTATACTTCCTTGAGCACAAACTTGAATCTGTTTCACATCAATTATAGAATGAAACAATATTTTAATCTTATTTTTCCATGTGTTGCTATTTAAATGATTCTAAAAAATACTTGAATAAGAATCCTAGGTCTTGTCAAATCCTTTATAGTTAGTAGAAACAAGGAATTGGTCACCCTCCATTGGTGGTTCCCACTTTGCTAGGAACCTATCTTTTTTCGCATTCTTCTCCTACCTTTTAATCAAATATTTAGACCCAATTAAGAACTAGTAAATTTAGTGTGGTGCTAGGTTTCCATCCCCATTGGGAATTGACACCTTGTATTCCTTTGGTTATGTGTCAAAGGTTTTGTCTTGAGTAGGAACCAAGATACTTAGCTTTGTTGGGGTTGCCCATGCCATCAAGAACTCCTTAAAACATGTTGGAGGCTATTGCATGGATGGGAATCAAGAACCTCACAGATTATTGGAGGTTCCAAAGGCATTAGGAACTCCAAGAAGAATTTGAAGACTTCATTAGAGATGTTGAGGGAAATGGGAACAAATAAATTCATCAAGGTTCCTATTCCATTAGGAACTATTTTCTTCAAACATATTCATTGGGGATTTTAGTGGATACATGAATGATCAAGGGTTCCTTCCCTATTGGGAACTCAAGTACCAAATACCTTATCAGGGTTCCAATCTCCTTAGAAATCTTGAAACATTAAAATTATTTTTTTTGGAAATTTTATAATGAGTTGAAACCTATCAGAGAAAATAAGGAACCAAGAACTATTGGTTCTCAGTAGAGGAAAAACCTTTGATCAACCATAACTCAATGTGGAGATACCCTTTAGGCAATTCTTCACGATTGTGTCTTTAACTTGCCCAAATTAATTTGAAAATACCTCCTAAATAAAACTAGGAAAAAACAACAGAGAAACAACCCAAAATCAAACCAAAACTAGACTAAAACTAAAAGAAAACCTAGAATATTTTTGGTTGATGCAAGATAGCTTATAGACTTGGATGCTCTTGCATCAAACACATTGGGTAAGAAGTTTGTGAGAAAGGATCACAAAATGGAGCTGAGTAGTAGAACTACCCTTTCAAGTTGTAAACACATGTGGCCTAATCCAATGATGTGATAGGTACCCTATAGTACTTCTTTATTTTCTTCCAACATTTGGAAATAACTAATCCTTTTTCTTCTACCAAAGTTGTTCTTATTTCTTTTCTTTATTTGTTGATCTTTGTCTATCATATCCTGACCTCCTCTTCCAAAATATTCTCCATTTTATTTTCCTTCTTGTGGGTTTCAACCCACCACAAACCATCCGCCTCCACCTAATACCTCTTTCTTCTTATTCTCTTGTGGGAATTAACCCACCATAATCCAACCACCTCCAAATATTTCTTAATTCCTCTTCCATTGCAAGATTTGACCCACTATAATCTATCCTCCAAAAATATTCTTCCCAATTCTCACTCACCACTACAATTGTATACATATCCACATTACAAATATTATGAAAACCAAAATTTTCCATCTTCTCCTTATCTTCATCTATTTATTCTTCTTCATACTCTTCTTTAATTTCTTCTTTTTCATCATCTCCTCTATCTTCTTTTATTATACTAAGCTACATTATTTTCATTATATCCTTCAAAAGACCAAACTTTGCTACAACCTTAGTATTATTTTCCTCAATAAGAATACCTTCTGATGGCACTCTCAAATTTTGTAAATTTGGGATGCCCATTTCAAAATTTTGCTTCTGCACTTTTAGAAGTGCACCTTCAAATGTTTTTAATCCAAGCAAGTTTAATTCTTGCTTCTGATTGGCTGAAAAGCGGTAGTGGCAACACTCACAACTTCACGGGAATTCATGGTGCAGAGCACAAGAGCTTGCAAAAAATGAATTTAGGGCCGACCTCGCAACCTCACAACCTCGCAACCTCGTAGCCTCACAACCTCACAACTTTGCGGACCTCGAAACCTCGCGGACCTCGCCGACCTCGCAACCCCGCTGACCTTGCGGGATTATTGGTAATGTTATAAAAAAGGTGCGAGGTTGGTGAGAATGCAACCTCGTTGACCTCGCAGAATTATTGTTTGTGATTAAAATGGGGTGGGACCAATGCCAAAAAATTTAATGGTAAAGCATGCCCAGGGGTAAATTTTTGTTTTTTGCCCAAGTAAATGGAGAGTGAATTAAATATTCACTGGTGGTATTTTATAAAGTGAATTTATTCATTTTATAAACAAGTATATGTGCTGGGTTTTTATATGCAGCAGTATTAAAGAGCAGAAATATTAAAGTTATTAAACTTTAATATATGAAAGAGGAATAAAGCTACAACATTATAAAGTGGGGAAATATTTCAAAGTATTGCTATAGCAAATGAAGAGTAAAAAACATAAATAGTTTGTGCACGGGAAGGGAGATATTTTGCAGTTGGATGAAATAAAAAGAATCTCCACATGGGCATGTTTTCTGTTACTTGGCAATGATGAGCAAGTTCTATTTCGGAGGGAATATGTTTGTTGTTGCAAAGGAGAAGATATTCTTTTTGATTGATTAATGGGAATGGAGCTGTCATGTGTCTGCAACATATTGAATTTAAGGATTCTTCTATTTCCCCCATTCTTCTATATCTTCTTTTATTCTCTCATTGTAAAAGGTTCTGAGTTTTGGTATTGGACTGTGTAGATAGAGATTTGTATTTTCTGAGTCATGTTTTGAGTCTGTAAGCTGTAATTTTATGAATTCAAGAGTAAATACAACCAGTATATGCAATTAACATCATGAAGTGCTTTCACATTCATGAATGTCATCAAATTGTCTCCACATTTGTACACTTTCAGTCATGTAAATTCAATAATACAAAGTGTCTTTGAGTTTATCATCTCAAGTTTCATGAGATTGTTTTGTCTGTTCATTGTTCTGTTTCAAGGAAATGGTTAAAATGCTTTGAGCAGGTGATTGTGATTTCCGGTGTGCAGATGGGATTTAATAAGAAGAATCTGATTGATATCAAGAGAAGGATTGTTGGTGCAAGACACTAACAGTTAATGCAAAGCATTAGCAAGTTAAATCCACTGGTTGAAGACTATTTGCTGGAGATTCATTTTATGTGTTTGACTCCATGGCCCAGGACTGGCACTGATCTATTTTTCAGTTTGTGCATCTCAAAAACAAAATTAATTGCAAAATCATTCTAATCTTACTATGTTGGTTGTGTGTCCTGCTTTCCAATGGCTGGGAGAGGGTTGAGCTGCTGAGAATTTAGCCAAATTTAAAGTTTCCAATGCTTCCCTTAGTGTTGTTTCATTGGGAATTATCTGCTTTGTAAAACAATGTCAGTGTATGAGTGAATTAAGTTTTAAGCATTGTTTAGGTTTACCCACCTTGGTCCTGCAGAGCCAAAAGTGTAGGAGATGTCAGTATTTGATTGAATCTTGTCAGTTGGCCACTAGCCTTAGTTGTTCTTTAAAATAGAGGTTGGCTACCTCTTAGAGAGTTGCAAGGTTTAGCTGGGTTGTTATTTTAAACACCAACACCTTCTTCACCCACTTTCTCACACACAAATTCCTTCATCTCTTTTGAATGTAACTCAACATCAATATCATCTATTCTAAAATTTAGAAAAAAAAAACATTACCTCTATGATTTTTTATTTTATAAATCCATCCTCCACCTTTAAGCCTTCCAAATGACATATTTCATCTACATACTCATCCTTCTTTTATTCATCCTATTGTATGAGGATATATTCTCTTTTTCCACACTGATGATGTGCTACTCCAACTTCTCTTCTACATGCATTTAAAATAATGTTATCATACCCATTTGCATTTTCCCATCACCATATTAGATGTACTCAAAATTTTCATTTCAAATAAATTATGTATTGTTTTTATCTCCTCTTCCAACAAGGAGTTTTCACCTTCACCAATTTCTTCATCAAATAAGGGGCCTTCAAAAATCAACATTTTCTATTCAACTTCTACTTCATTTTCTCCACTTTTCTACTGCTCCTTTGTCACTCTATTCTCTTTTTCCTTATGATCCTTCTTGAGGAATTACTCTTTCCTCACTTGAATACTATATTATTCATTTAGTTCATTTTCTTTATCCTCTTTCATGAGGATTTCCTTTTTTCTTTCTCTCCCTTCCTTTATATTTCTTGCAACCAAATAAACATTAGATAAACTACAGGTTTCAATCTGACCCATTTCTTCTTCTCTTGTTTTCATCATATCTTCTTTATTTCTCCACTATCTATCCTCTTCCAAGAGGATTTAATTATCATTAAGTTCCTCCATTTCATCATACTTTCTCTAGTATTATCCTTCTATAGGATAACAATCTACTCTTTCTTCATGCAATTCAACATCATACTTTCTATTTGCCACCATGCCGCCTTTACATAACTTCTTCACAAATTTTATCTTATCCACTTCAATTTCTTTGTTCTACGCAACCTTCAATACATCTATTTTAGCTTGGATTCTCTTCAATTCTTCAAAAAAAAATTATACCTGCTTTCTTGTTGTTCCTCCAAAAAAAAAAACTCTCACAGGTCTTTTCATGACCTATCTTGTCCTCCCTTTTGAAATGATCTATATCTCTAGGGATAAACCTTTATAGTTACAAGACTCTACTTGCAAAATAATTCTCATAAAATCAACAGAGGAACTTGAAAAAAATCTTAAATTTTCTAGCTTCTCATGTCTCCTTCTCTACGCTCTATAGTTATAGGATTCTTCTTATACCTACAAAAAATAATTTATAACTTAAGACCTTTGTAGTTATATTCCCATTCTTCCTTGCAAAAAATTCTTCTAGAGCTCAAGACCTTTGTATTTACATAATTTCATCTTCTACAATTCAAAATCTTCTAGGGTTAAATCACAAGACACTTTCTAGCTTCCAAGATTGTACAATCCCTTCAAATTCCTTATAGCTTCATCCTTCATAAAAAAAACAATTCATTCAAATGGATTTCTCATCTTTTTTATCAAGATTTTCCCTTCCTTGCTTCTATCTTCTTTATCAAACATCTATAATGCAGTAAGCCTCAACTTCACCATTTAACCTACTTTAATATTTTTGTAACTTATTTACCATTCAATTGCTCTCTTTTCTTACAACCTTATCTTCTTTATTTATTTTCCTAAGGAACCTTTACCTAAGCTCTGATATTTTTTCAAATCATCATTCTTCAATTTATTCTCAACTTATTTTCAGGAAAACAACTAGCTCTGATACCACTTGGTGTATTCAATAACAAGATGCCTTATCATACAATCTAATCTTGTAGCCAGTATAACACCAAATTCAAAAAACAATCCAACTCCATTACAATAATTCTAATATCCAAAATCACAAGTTGAAAATTATAATCATTACTTGAAACTAAATTTTCTTCATTTGTACCTTGCATTCTGTTCTCCATTCTTTGTGTATAGCGGATTTAATTTTTCATCCATCTCTGTGTATTTCAAGAATTTTTCCAAAGATCCCTTTCTCCTTCCTTGTCCTTGCATCCTCTATGACATATTAATTTTTTTCTTTTATACTTCCTTGAGCAAGAAGTTGAATCCATTTTGCATCAGTTATAGAATGGAACCATATTTTAATATTATTTTTCCACACTTTTATATTTACATGGTTTTAAAAAACACTTGAATGAGAATCCTAGGCCTTTTTGGAGCCTTTACACTCAATAGGAACTAGGAAATAGCCACCCTCCATCAACGATTCTCACTTTGATAGGAACCTATATTTTGTCACATTCTTCGAGAGCATTTTAATTAAGCTTTAGACCCATTAGGAACTATAATATTTAGTTTGGTGTTTAGGTTCCATCCCCATTGGGAACTGACACCTTATATTCCTTTGGTTTTGTTTTGGAGGTTTCACCTTGAGTAGGAAACAAGATACTTTCTCAGGGATCTCCATGCCATCATGAACTATATAAAAACATGTTAGGGTTCCCATACAAATGGGATCCAAGAACCTCACAACATATGAAAGGTTCCAAAGGAATTAGGAACTCCAAGAAGAACTTGAGGGCTTCATCAAATAGGTTGATGGCAGTAGGAATATATCATTTCATTGGGGTTCCTATTCCATTATGAATGATTTTCTTTGAAAATATTCATCAAGGATTTTAGTGGACACAAGAACTATCGAGGGTTCCTACCCTATGGGGAACCCGGCTACCAAGTACCTTATTTAGGTTTTGATCTCCTTAGAAAATCCCAAAATATTAAACTTGTTTTTTTTGGAACTTGTAGACTAGACTATAACTTGTTGGAACAAAAAAAGGAACCCAGAACTATGGACCTCAGTTGGTTCCTAATGGAGGAAAAAACTCTAATCAGCCATAAATCCTCCATTTTTCATCTAATTTCCTCCAAATTTTATGTCCTTAACTTGCCCAAATTAATTCTAAAATTCCTCTTAAAGGAAAATAGAAAAAACTAATAGAGACACAACCCAAAACTGAACCAAAATTGAATTAAATTTGAAAGCAAACCTAAAATGTTTTGGGTTCATACAAGATAGCTTGTGGACCCGAGTTATCCTACATCAATATGTGATCCTTGGAGTATAATTTTTTATAATTTCCCACTTTAATCATAAAATATAAAACATAAATTTATAGAATAAAATTGAAGGCTGAATACTTAGACTAAAGTCCCAATAGGCAATGTTCCAAAAATTATTGATACTTAAATATATTAGATAATTACATTTATAATATAAGTGCTACACAAAGATAATTAGTAATGAAAATTTCTACATAATGAGACTAAAAATGTAGGACGACATCTAAGATTGAAAGGCTAATTCCTTTCCTAACTCAACCAAACTTAAATTAACTAGGGGTGAAAGGGGAGTATAATATAAAAATAGAAAATAAATAAAAGGTTAGTTGTTCTATAATATATTATTCTTTTTCTTATATCTCATATAATATTATCATGAAAATTCATAGTCAACATTTATGACTATAGAAAATATAAAATCTAACAATAATTTATTAATAATTTATAAGGATATAGATAATCACATTTGTTGAATTGAAAAATTCAAATACATAATAAAAGATCATTATTATTTTATGTATAGAAGCTAATACCACTTTAGGTATTATGAGTGAAAAGACATGAGAAATGATGACACACAAGATTTAGTAAGACCATTATTATTCTATGTATAGAAGCTAATACCACTTTAGGTATTATGAGTGAAAAGACATGAGAAATAATGACACACAAGACTTTAGTAAGAACACAAATTTGTAGAGATTTATCTTCTAAAATGGATTCTAATACAAATCCAAAAATATGTGATATAGTCAAATCTTCTTAAAAAATACCGTATAACCCTCGTAAGAGATGGAAAATGGGTCTATGCTTTGATTTTCCTCATTGAGGTTGGTGTCTCTATAATACATACTACTACAAATATCTTCATTTTTTATAGATTCTTCAAGATTACCCTACTAAATGAGCTCCTATAAAAGGGGGGAATACTCCTCATCTACGAATGAACACCCATAAGTTTCCAAGTGGCAAATGATTCAATTTTTATCTTCAATTTTAGTGAGATCTTCAATGGTTGACCTCTCACTTAGATAACATCATTCTTATTTTCTCCTTTTGCAAGGAAAATTTGTACCATAATTTTTTTTCTCCTCTTATTAAAAATGAGAGAAACTATCAAAGGAACCAAATATTATAGGATTTAGGGTCATATCTAATCTTATACATTATCCATATAAAGAGTGGATTTTTTTATTGTAAAAACTAAATGTAGAATAACATATTCTATTTTCTTACTTTGACAAATAATATCATTTCTTGCATTATCATCACTTACTTTATTTTCTACCATACTATCTTGATTTGTCTTATAAGGTAGGGTGAATCTTAGGGGAGTATATATTAAATTAACTTTAATTTAATGGGATAAATTGAGAATCGTTATAACTTCCTTGATTAGGAATTGGTGGTTTAGGATGACAAGCTTCTCTTTAAAGCTATAAATCATTAGAAATGTTTAAAATAATGATCTTCATTTGTTTTGTTTTATTAGGATCAAAGGATTATATTTTGTCTTTAAAAAAAAAGAAAGAGGGTAAAAACTTTATTGATAATCAAAAAGGAACATTACAAAGAAAGAAAAGTAGCACAGTCCCAGGAAACAACAAAATCACAAGGACAAAACCCAACCAAAGGCAACCAAATCCTTAACCAGCCTTATCCTCCGCAAGAACTCCCTCCAAATCATGGTGAAGCTCAAGAGGAACAAGCTCCCATTCCTTGACTCTCCAACAATCATCACGCTTAGAAGCACATTTTTCCAAGCAATCCACAACCCTATTCCACTCCCATGGAATATGAACAAAAGTCACCATTTCCATCACCGAACTAACCTATAGAATCTGTTGCACAATCATAGCCAATTGCTAGCTGACACCCATCACTTTTCTCTCAATGAGAAAATTAATCAAGATTTGAGAATCTGATTCACAAATAATTCATCTCCACCCCAAAGCATGAGCCCTCTCGAAGGTGCATAGGATTGCCAAGCCTTCCACAATGTTGATAGTCTTCGTCCCGTCATGGACTAAAAAGAGGAAAATCACCAAACCTGAAGAATCCCTGCCAATCCCCCCTAATACCAGCAGGCCTAGGATTACCCCTGGAAGATCCGTCTATATTAATCTTGAGAACCCCATCAGGAGGAAGCTGCCATCTACCAACCCTATGAATTTTTTGCTTCATCTTTCGTCCTCTCCTGACACACACATAAGACACGGAAAATACTTGAATCCCCAATCTCTGCACCACCTTAGTATCCCTTTTCTCTAAAGGAAAGCTCACAACACACTTAGCCTCCACCCTCTCCTGAATCATGCCCAAGATTCTCTGCCAGACTTGTTGCACCAGCTTCTGCTCGCCATGAAAAATATGACGATTTCGTTCTAGCCAAATCTGCCACAACATAAAGACAGGCCCCACGTACCACACTTCCTGTAAAAAAGAAGCCACAGAGGGAGGCCTGCCCACACTATTCCAAAAATCAATCAAGGAGGAAGCATGCACACAGGGGCTCTGCCAAACACCCCACCAGAAATGCCAAATCTGGATCACATAGGGACAACGAAAAAACAAGTGAGAAGACTCTTCCTCAACAACCCCACACAAAACAAAAATAGAAGGGCCTTAGAAACCCATCTTCCAAATGTTGTCCCAAGTTAAACACCTATTCCAGGTCAACATTCAAACAAAGCAATTACACTTTGGCCAGGAGAACTTGTTCCAGACCTTCTTCCACCACTGAACTTCCTCCCTCTCCACCTTGTGGGACAATAACACCTTATATCCAGAGGCAACAATATAGACACACATAGGATTAGGGGACCAGGCTAGTACATCCTCCTCTCAGAGTGAACTACACCGGTGACTGAAAAGGATACTATGCAGTTCAACACATTCTTCTTACAGACCAACATCCGACCAGACATCAAGAGACTTCCATCTTGCCACCTCCAGTTGCCCACAAAGAGAGAAGAATTTAAATTCATTCACTCGAGACCAACCAGCCTCGAGAAACCTCTGACAAAGATTCAATAAATTAGGATATTGAGAAATGAAAGGAGGGGAGCCATCCTAGGAATCAGACTAGAATTGAACCGTAGTCCCCTGCCTACAAATCCAAAATAAACCTTCCTTAATAAGAGAAACCCCCTTCTTGAGAGTGCCCCAAATCACCGAACCCTTCCCAATAAGGGGATAGCGAGGGATATCAGTCTGAGGAATCCCTAAGAAATACTTTTGAAATAGAACCCGGGCCCAAGTTTTATCCTACTTAGTGCACCACCGCCAATATAGCTTCACAGCCAGGGCCACCGCAGTCAAAGTGGACTGTTGTAATCCAAGACCACCAAAATTCTTCAGGCTACAAACAACCTCCCATCTAACCAGACTCCATTTGGAGGACCCTAGACAACTAGTCCATAAAAACTGTCTAGCAATGGAGTCAAAATCCTTAACAAAGTTTACCGGGGCAACCTGGAGCATGCATCTGTACATGGGAAAGGCCTGCACCACCAACTTAATTAACTGAACACGCCCAACAAAAGATAACCACCGATGAGTCCAATGACTAACTCTCACCCAAAATTTATCCAAAATATTCTGCCAAGACTCCCTAGGCAATCTCCTAGCCGAGATGGGTATTCCAAGATAGGTCAAAGGGAGAGTCCTGATCTAAAATCTCAGATTTTGAGCAATCCTCTATTGGATGGGGCCTGAAGTACTAAAAAATAAGATGGAAGATTTTTCCTCATTAATCAATTGTCCTGATGCAATTAGGTAGGTTTCCAACACCCTGTGAATATTGGAAACCTCTCTCAATGTAACCAAACCCATCAGAGCAGTATTGTCCACAAACTGTAGGTGAGATTGTGGAGGCAAGTCACCATCCCACCGCCAACCTTGGATGAGACCACCCTCTACATTTCTTTTAATCATCCGCCCCAAACCTTCAACAAGGAGAAGAAACAAATATGGGGAGAGGGGATCCCCTTGCTGAAGCCCCCTCGACACACCAAAAAGCTTAGAGTGTTCCCCGTTAATAAGCACAGAGAACGAAACTGAGGTAACACAACTCATTACCCATTGGATCCATTCTTCTTGGAAACCAAAAGCACTGAGGATCTTTCTAAGGAAGGACCACTTGACTCTGTCATAGGCCTTAGCCATATCCAACTTAATAAACATCACCTTTTCTTTGGAGCGGGCCATAGAATGAACGGTCTCAGTAGAAATAACAATTCCATCTAGAATTTGCCTACCCACCACAAATCCACTCTGCTCCTCAGAGATCAACTCTTTAAGCCCCTTCTTTAACCTGTCGGCAATTAGCTTAGAGATGATTTTATAAATGACATTGCAAAGAGAAATGGGATGAAATTGACTTAACCTATTAGCCCCATCACATTTGGGAATGAGGGAAAGAAAGGTAGAATTTAAAGCCCTTAGCATCTACTTATTCCGTTGAGATTCCTGAACCACAGCCAAAAGATCCAACTTGATAATATCCCAGAATTCTTGGAAAAACTCCACCGGGAAGCCATCGGGACCAAGTGCTTTCCCTTTCTTCATCTGGAAGACAATCTCCTCAAGTTCCACTAGCATGATGTCACTCAAAATAAGCTCATTCAATTCCCTAGACACCAAAGAGGGAATGCAAGAGAGAACCTGGTCTTCTTTGGGGGACCCCCCTTGTGAATCCTCCCTAAAAAGAGAGGAAAAGTATTGCACCACCGCACCTGAGATTTCAGGAAAGGAGGAAAGCTGCTCACCCCAATCATTCACTAGGACCGAGATAGAATTGCCATGCCTCCTGGATTTTACCGAGTTGAAGAAAAAAGCTATATTTTTATCCCCTTCCTAAAGCCATTCTATCTGAGCCTTTTATTTCTAGAACACTTCCTCCCGTAACTCACACTCCTCCAAAGCTTTCAAAGCTTGGGCCTCTTCCTACAGATGATCTTCAGTCACCTCAACCTCCCTTATCAGCCTTGTGATACCATTCAAAACATCTCGGGCTGCCGCTTTAGCATGAAAGACATTCCCAAAGCAGTGACGATTCCACCTCTTGAGCTGAAATTTCACAAACTAAAGTAATTTGGAAAAGGTATACATTGCCATAGCAAAAGCAAGTCTACCCCTTCTCCACTAGTCAACCACAAAATCATACAGGGATTGGTCTCACAACCACATGAGTTGGAATCTAAAAGATGGAGAGCGAGGCACACGACTAGACTCAATAGTCAACTTGATAGGCCAGTGGTCAGATCCCCTCCATTCCAAGATTTCAAAACTAGAAGACCACATACCACCAACCCAGTAACAAGAAACTAGGAACCAATCCAATCTCTCAACAATACAGTTATCCCCCACCCTATAGTTGTTCCATGTAAACTGGCCATTACTGGGCTTAATATCAACTAAATTCAAAGCAAAAATGTTATCACATAGGAGCAACATAGAAGGCTCCAACCTTGTAGTACCCTCGCGCTTTTTCAGCTAGCTCAGTTATAGCATTAAAATCTCCAGCCATAATCCAAGGATGGAAAGGGGCCAAACTACGGACAAACCAAATATGGGACCACAAAGAATGCTTACACCGGAGATCACTAGGAGCATAGATATTAGACAGGAGTAAAATCTCCCTTGTCTCAAAGCTAGAACCAATCATAGACATAGAATACTTAGAAGACAACCACCACCGAGGATAGATTTTCCGCGGGTTCCACAGAAAAGCTAAACCCCCAGAAGACCCATGAGCACCAATGCATTGACACTCCCCATTCCTCCATATCTTAGGAGCCAAACTAAACATTGTTTCCACTGATAGCTTGGTCTCATGTAGAAAAAGAATATCAGGGCCTTTATTTCTGACCAAATCATGAACCGCTTTTTGTCTAGGGTAGCTGTTCAAGCCCCTTACATTCCATGATAGGATAATCATTTCAAGGGGCTCGAAAAATGAGAATCCAGAGTCTTTACCGACCCTGACTGCACCAAGGTCTCACCTATCAACTTGATCTTTTCCAGATCCTTCTTTCTACCCAGCTTGGCTGATTTCTCTGCCCCACCTTTTTTGAGATCCCTTTGCAAAAGGCCCAACTAAGAGGAAATCCTATTGCTCTTGGCCACATATGAACTTACAATTTGCCCAGGCTGGGAAGAATCCCCACCACCTTTCGGTGCCTTAGGAGAATTAACCGATGCCACATAAACTACTAGTTGTTGATCCGTATCCATGTGAAAAGTATCAGCACTCGGTGGAATCAATGAATCACCAAAGATATTGTCCTCCTGAGCTGAACCCACAGCCTCCTGAGCCATACTCAACAAACCCGGGTTCACTTCCTGCTGACTGAGATCATCCAAAACCTCAAACCTATTAAAAGTATCCTCAACCTGAATTTCCTTTAAGGTCCTCTTTTGACCTCGGTTCCTATTACGAGCTTTGACCTGAACAAAACCCTTGGCACCAACCACCTCACTAGAGGCCAAGCCCTTCCCCTTATCGGTTGCAGGGGTGTTGCAAGGAGGTTGTGTAGCCCGAGACTCCACCGGCTTATATCTTGGACATCTACATTGCAAATGGCCATACTCATGACATAGACGACAACATAAAGGAAGAGTTTCATAATCCAAATGCTGCACCCAAGAAAAAGATCCCACACACATATCCACAACATCAGGTAAAGGCTTACTAAGATCAATTTCAACACAGATACAAGCATAGGTCAATACCTTTTTTCCCAGGGTTTGCAACGAAGACTCAACTGGTTTTCCAAGCAGAGAACTAACATGAGAAAAGTATCCTCTCGACAACATTCCACCAGAAATCAAGGAAAACAGACCCACACCGGAACACGATTTGGCATCTCCTCCAAAGGGATAAAGCCAACATGCCATGGTTTGATAAACAACCCCACTTCATAATGAAAATAAGGGCCTCCCTCAAAGACCCTATTGAGATTAGCCATGCAATTAAAGGTGACCATAAAGTAACTATTGGCCAACAACATAATCTCAATTTCTCCTTCTAGTGCCCAAGTCCTCTAGGCCCAGGTTTCCAAGAATTGTAAAGAAACCCTCATCCCCAAAAATTTACAATATAAGGAGTGGTTCGAGTAATATTCAACATCTTTGGAAATCATTTTAGGCGAGATCACCAGTTTAGGCCTCTCCAGGCAACGCTGGAGACAACCGTTAATCTTCTTGAGCCTCAACCCATTAGATGAATCTGCACCTCCAAGCCCCATATCCAAAGCAAATAATTTATTATCAAAGGACTTCATCCCATGGTTCGAAGGCTTCGAACCAAATGCTGCTCGAAAATCCATCTCGGGAGACACCGCCGATGCCTCACCCCTATGTAATGACATCAAGCCTAAGATAGGCATGCAAACACCCAACGCACCACCAACAGTGGGTGGGGAACCCCAAACCTCCACACCCGGCCACCCTTCGCACACACCCCCTACCAATCGAACCCTACCACACCCGCTCCAAGCAAATTCCCAACGATAGGAGAAACCCTCGTGAGCCACCAAAATCCACAACCTCACACTCACGCCCACGCCAACAACCTCACACTCGTGCCCATGCCCATGTATACAAAGGGAACGCCGAGGCAAGGAAGGCGCAGACGGAGAACACCCTGCAACCACCCAACACAGAAAAATGGCCAAAAAGAGAACACAGCCCCCGAACGTCGCCTACAAAGCCCAACCCCACTGCGCACTGGAAACAAAGACTGATCACGAGCCAAGGCACGGGTGCCCTAGCTCAATCCAAAAACTGTAGACGCCATCAGTTCAAAAATGATCCCTGTTACAGCTTCGTGATGTTGTATCGGATTATATTTGGTCTTTAATGGTAATTAAAAAATCTATTAATTTGGGTTTGTATATGTGATATTTTATCTTAGTGTGATATAATAAGAATAAATAATAGAATATATGTAGAAGTAACATATCAAATCACAAAAAAGTTCATGCATCCATACACCATACTTAGTGATAGAATCATTATATTTTAATCGTCACATCAATTAAATTATGCCTTATATATTTATCTCATACACCTTCTATAAAATATAATTTTTCCTTATTTTCTTATCTCTATTCTATTTGTGTGGAAAATACCATGTATTGATCTTTATTACTAAAATATTTAGTAAACAAAAATATTGATATAAGTGCAAAAAAATGATACCCATAAAGTGAAAATAGGACACAAATTCATTTCTTGTCATTAATTTTTTTATTAGCATAGTGAAATGTAAATCAAAACATAGAAAATAATAATAATAAAATAAATATAAAAGGATTGACATTGATATACCTTGAGAAAAACCTTTCAAGAAAAACTATCTAATCTCTAAAAAATTGAACCAAAGTCTTATTCAACCAACAAATAGTCATAGTATAATATCAACCTCAGAGCCTTAACATGGAGATCAAAGTATTGCTCCTATTGAGTAAATTCAATAGCATAACCCTATAAAATTTTTTTTATACATCCTATATCCTATTCCTCTAGTATACATAATCAAGAGGCCAATAAAACCATCAAAATACATTACTACAGACCTAAAGAAGGTCCTAAATTACCATGGTAAGAAATCTCATAAAACACACCTAATTTGGACTAATTATTTTTAATTTACCTTTAAAATATTCTCTATAATGGGTCATAACATGCATCATAAGTAGGTGAATATTCATTGTCCACTTTATAACCTTCCTCTTACATTATTTTATGCATGTCATAGAATATCTTAGACACCTACAATGTTTTATATGCTTTTGCACATATTACATGACATTACTCTTACATATTCTTACACACATCATACTAATGAATATACATGAAATAATGAACGAGTCATAAGTGGGACACTCTTTTCTACGAGACCACATAAAATATTAAAAATAAATAATAAAAAATAGATACTTGTAAGGTTTAGGACACACCTAATCCCAAAATTATACCACTTTTATAGAGATTACATGAGTAATAAATAAGCTTCATAAAATCCATGAAATAATCACCAAGGGTATGACCATTCTATAGCAACCACCACCTCTATTCTCATTAAATTTATAGAAGCATCTACAACATATTTCAAGTTACCACCATCTAGACC
Source organism: Sequoiadendron giganteum (assembly GCA_007115665.2). Classification (NCBI taxonomy): domain Eukaryota; kingdom Viridiplantae; phylum Streptophyta; class Pinopsida; order Cupressales; family Cupressaceae; genus Sequoiadendron; species Sequoiadendron giganteum. The sequence continues at coordinate 388,223,933 of CM021107.1, forward strand.
ACAACTATCACATCCTCCATCATGCCAAAGTGTGAAAGATAAGAACCCTAAGAAAAAATGACACATTAATTACTATATAAATACCACTATATCTAGCCTCAACTTGTTACTAGAACACAATCCAATGAGTCTCATCTCATCCAAAATAGGATTGAGTATGCACCACATACTCAAATCTAGCTAGAACAATGACTACAACTAGTTATTCACATCCAAATTACCATACAAATTAGTAGATATTATACTCTTGACATATCCAATTCACGCTGAAAATCACATCCATGTGTATACATTGTTCTACTCAAAATTACCATTTTCCCTAGTAGAAAATACACCAATATACAAAAAACCCTAAGATCCTTGATAACATATTCTATTGAAACTTTTCTACCAAGGACACATATACCATCTAGGACTCTTACTACATGAGAAATTTCTAGTTTGGTGCTAACAAAAGCAATAAAAAATACCACCAACAACATTCACATGAAGGATGTGGCTCACGTGTCATCAAATTTTATTGAAGAACACATATAATGATTTGAAAAAGTACAACTAAAATGTTGCAAAACATAGAGTACCTCTAGTAGTCTTTTTCTTACTCTTTGACCCTTGATCTCCTCTACTCTTTCAAATTATCCACATCCCAAGTGACAAAGGTTAAAGAGACCACATATTACTAAAAATAATTAATTACAATATTAGTAAATAAAAATATAGTTATCAAAATAGCTCAACCCAAATACCAACTCTAATGTCATATAAATCAAACATCTAAGAAGAAATAATAGAAATAAATATAAAAAATGAAAACCATACCATATACCATGTACTTCCACCAACATCACTGAGTGCTCAATCTATTATAAGTAAGACCTTCACCTCCAAAACCCCAAACAAAAAATCCCTCACAATGTCCAACCATTCAACCCCAACGTCAAACAAAATAGAGATAATTCAATAAATTAGCAAGGATGTAAGATTTTATATTGAAATAAGATCAATGTAATAATCATTCCCATCACCAAGGAATATTCCCAAATTCATCCCCTACACCCCTCAAAAAATGTAGCCTTGAACAAAATCATACACATGAAAAGAGTAGAATTTGTTTGAGTAACCAAGGTGTAAATGTTTATAATATAATTATCTATTGAGTGGATTAAAAGTGGATTAGGAGATAATTCCTCCTAAGATACATTGAGACACACAAAATATCTACATTAATAATCTCCTCATTTAGTCCATGTTGAACTTTTGTCCAAATGTAGGAAAAGGAACATTGGTCTTTATATTGATCATCAAAGAGTCACATTCCAACACTCGATAGAAAAATAAATAGAGATTTTTAGCCTCACCTAATTCTATCCATTTACATGAGCACTCAATAGGCCATCTCATGCCAACTAAACTGCAATCACATTATTGTAATCTCTAAAATCATTTAAGGGAAAATGACCACTATACTTAGTATGAGAATCCTACCTCAATTAATTACTTAAATTCTAACTATAAAATCAAGCACTCCACATGACACAATGATTTAAATCTCCCTTGAAAAATATCAACATTCACTAGAAATATATGGTCTAAGGAGAACACATATCAAGACAAGATAGTAAAAGAAAAAATCTATCATCCTATTTGGCACAATATCACATCATTGCCAAATCTCCCACTCCAAGTGATCTAGATCTACCAAAGGAATCATGATGAAAATATCCTAACTAATTATCACTCATTATCCTCACTCAATTAAAGAAGTAAACTACAAAACTATGATATATCATAGGGAAAAGTAATCTCTAAAAGAAGGTAACTCCTGTAGGTTATAATGAATATAAGTACAAGTGACCCAAATTAATCTAAACAAATGTGATGAGAATCCCAAAGTATTAGAACATGGAACTTATGTACTCCATCCATCCTTCTCACTATCTTTTTTCTACACAACACTAATGTGCAATGATGACCAAAGGGCCAAAAAACTAAAATACACACCTCCATGGAATTTGAATAAACTAAAATAGAAACCTGCTATACACAAGGTATGTTGGAACTATGAAGATATATAGGTATATAAAACCCACATCCAGGTTATCCATATACCTTGTGGGTATATGAAACCTACCAAAATTGTGCAACTTGTAAATATTGAACAATGCATAACATGGATCCACCTAGGAATGCAAACCAAAAAATAGGTAGGCTCAAATTTTCTTTAATATCAAATAGAGTAGAGACAACATTATATTATAACATATTCTTTAAAATACTTACATTAGATCCAAATTCGAGATCCAAAATTTTAAAAATCTAAATTAGAGAAAATCATAGCTTAGGAACCCAATAAGAACCATTACAAAAATATTGAGTGATTGACCATGCATAAAAAAATTCTATACCAAGAAAGGGCCAACGAAGCTTCTTAGACCATGCATGAAACATATATGAAAATCTACAATCATATTTCATCCCAAAAAACTCATAGGAATCATAATATAAAAATAGACTCTCCATAAATATGCAATACCATATATTTTAAATTTTAAAAGTTTTAAAACCATACATTTATTAGATGAATTCCATGTAAATCTAAATATTTTAAATGTCTAAAAAACCCACAAATGTGAAAAATATTGAATATGTAAATTGAAATCATAGACTTATCACATATAAGCCGAATCAATAATCTTGAAAAAATAACAAAATTTATAGACACAAAACACCATGAATATACCACATGCAAGTACAACAATACAACAAGATTAAGAGGGCTATCTAATAAATCCAATCCTTTAAACAAGACAAATCCATACCCTCCACCAAGTACATGAAAAATGAAAAATTAGGTTGTTATAGGAGCTTCTAAGTCAATAAAATACCAAATATAGATCCTCCATTCATTTGGGGATAATGATTTAGTACTTTTGAATGATAGGGGATAAAGCCAATCCCCCAACAATAAGAACACCATAGTAGAGTCAAAACAACCAATCCTTTTCCATATAACCAAGGAGCCAAATACAAGCACCCAATATAAGCATTCTATTACACATGACCATGTGTCACATCTCATTTTTGATCACCTATTTTAGATATTTTTTTAATGATCAAATCATTTAATAGGGCGACCAAAATTAATATTTTAATTTTTTATGATAGTGTGATAATGAATATTCTCCATCTTTATAAAATATTGATTTTTTTGATTCGAGATTATGGTATTAGTAATGAAATAACTACTACCATATTATCTAAGGTGGATGTAGGATATAATTCTCTTCCTCCAATATATCTGTTGGGATTAGGTGTTGTACACCTTTCATAAAATGAAATATTATAATGTTGTAAGTTAAATAAATATGTAGTGTGGTGCATCTAGAGGAGGTGTGTTTAGCCATATTAGATATTTATTTGGGCCCACTTTTAAAGAGCCCTATGTAACATTGGGTTAGTTATTTTATGTGTGGGATAAATATAATGATTAATTGGGAAATGCATTTAATATTTATCAAAATATACATAATGGGTCAATGGTTTTGTGTACTCATTGTTTTGAGGCACATGACCACTTGGTTGTATTCATGTGAGTTTGTGTCTATAAAATCAAATACATGTTTAGTGGTTAAGGTTGGATGGGTGAGTGGTTTGTCATAGTATTGAGTCTTATTTTGAGGAGTACATATGTGAAGCATGGCATGGGATGTGTGGATTCATGTTTGGAAACATGGAGGATGCATTAGAGGGGCTTAATATTTTAAAAATATTCATTATAACTTTATAAGTGCATGTATTATTTTATTGTTGAATAATAGATGGAGTATGAATAATTTTGGAGGTTGGGTTTTTCCTAGGGTACATATTATGTCATCTTTGATGGTATGTTTATCATTTTTCATTATGGCTATTTTGTAAGCTTGCATGCATGCTTTTCTCTCATGGGGTTATGTAGGAAATGGGTTTAACATTTTGAGTATTATGCATTATTTCCTAACAATATCGAGGGGGATTATCATCCAAGAGAGTATTCTAGATACTGATGACATGGTATTTGACCTATACTCTCTAAGAATTCACACATTTCACAATTTATGGTAAATGATGCATTTTAGAAATATAGTGGAATAATATAATATTCTCATGAAGTCTTTGATATTTTTATCACTTTGTGACAGTTAGACTAATATCTAATTCTACATTATTTATCCATTTATTTTTATCTAAAAGAGCTCACATGATATAAAGAAGAATAAAAATCCAATTTGAATTATTTTTAATAAACTTAATTAAGTGGTCTTGAGCAGATTTGGAAATGAAAAATTAAGAGGAGGTAATGACATAGAATATTAAATGAATATAGTGAGTTGAATGGAGGGAATCTTGTCACACCTTTGGAATTAATGATTATTCTTGAGTTTTATGAGTAGATAATGAGAACATAGAGCCATTATGTCAAAGGCTAAGAATAGTGAAAGGAAATATGCATCCACCCAAGATAATTTCCACATAACCCAAATAGAGAAATCTATGCAAACAAGTATTCAAAATCCATATGCAAAATAATAGACAACATACCATCAAAGATAATATAATATATACCTTGACAAAACCCTCAAGAAGGAAAACATAGTCTCCAAAAGCATCCATCACTCATGTATTATTCAACAATAAGTTTTACATTATAATACATCTTTAGAGTCCTCTATGAACACCTTTGAAAGATAAAGTCCTATACAAGCACTCTATGTGAATAAGCATGTAACCACACATCTCATGCCATGTTTCAACCCTAAAAAATGCTAACAAGAGCTAAAAATCCAACTGGCCAACCATCCAACCTTAGAAAACTACCCATGTGTTTGATTTTATAAAAACAAGCTCACACAAAATGACCAAGTGGTATTACATAAAACCATGTGATTAATACAACGAGCTTACAAAACCATTAACCCCTCATTTAATCTTGGTACTAAGTTTTCCCAATATTAAATAATATTCCCATGTGCAACCCCACATTAAATATTTAATCACAATGTTACATACAACACATAAAGTGGCCCCAAGAGTGCTAGACCCATGTGATGCACACAACCCTAGATTCCCTACTTGTGCACCACAAAATAAATAAATATTGCATTATAAAATTATACAAGGTGGACAACAAACCTTTTCCTACCATTCTCCCACTTTTTGTATGCATTGCATAAGGGGTAAACAAGTACACTCAAACAAGAACAAGGGAACAATCCCTTTAGCCACATATACCATCAAGGAATCAAAGTGCTCCATGTGATCTATCAAGATACGTACAACAAGAATCAAGGTGACCACCATCTAAAGCATGGATGCTCTCATCCTCCAATATTCCAATGCATAAAGATAATAAACCATCCAAAAGAGATGCCACACTAATTGTCACAAAGAAGCATAAATCCTACCTCAAACCAATATCTCAATACACAAACACTCAATCCAAGGGTAACAAGTATGTATTAGTAGCTATCAAGATATAATCACCATATCTGAAAATAGTACCTACAAAAAATGCTAACACATTTAACTATCCATACCTCAAAGATACAAAAATAATAACAAGTGAACCTCATGCCATCAACATATACAACCCATAGCAAGCAATCATAAGCTCCAAGTGTCAAATCTGTCATATAATGAACATACACATCCAAGAACTCCCACTACATAGGTAATGTTAAATCTAAAAATGATCAAGGCATCCAAAGATCCACCAATAGCAACAAATAGAAGTGTAACCAACATCATGTAGTACCAAGGAATATCCACAATGATATACAAATCATGCAAACCAATATGTTGCAATACATCTCTCGCCACAAGGATCTATATCTCTCCCAAGTTCTCCACACCCAATAAAGGAAAGTGATAAATGAACATCCATGTTATCACCAAATAACAATGAACAAAACATGTCCATAAACATAGTGATCACCATAGCTCCACACAAGATCTCAAATCCAATGTCATATGAATACAAAAATCTAGGAAGTAGAACAAGACCAAAGAGAGAACATGCAAATCAAAACCTATAGCATGCACTTATACAGACACCTCTAAATTATAAGCTATGATAAGTATGATCTCCTCTACAATACCCTAAAACAAAAGCCATAAAAACACCCAAAAATTCAATCACCAATATCAAACATATCATATATGTATCATGTAACTAACATGGATGTAAGCCTCTCAAAACAAGAAGATTAAACTCAATGCAACCATTCCCAAACCAAGGGAATAAGCCCAATAACATCTCCTAAACTCAACATCAATGAATAGTCTCACAATGCATAAGGAGGAAAACATGCCAACAACGCTCAAATGAACCCTCCAAAATTAGCAAACCATAGCTCAAGATTCATATGCATGAGAAGATAAAGCATAAAACATAATGCATCTGAAAGTAACAATGGGTAATACCTCTCAAATGATAAACCACCAAGTAGAGCAATATTTGGGAATGAGAATGCTCCTCCAAGATATCCAAGTCATCATGAATCATCTTAGAAGAATATCCTCATAGGTCCATGTTGAACTCACGTCCAACCAAGGTGTAGGATCCTCAAACTTCTAGTTGAAACCTCATCAATGAGAAATTGTCTCAGCACATGTCTCTAATCTCAAGAGATCTCTTGGCCTCACTTATGTCTCCAAGTATCCATGAGTATCTGTAACCAATCAATCCATGCAAAACTCCAAATGTAACATAGCATAACCATGAAGCTCCCAAGCAAATGATAAATGTACTCAATACCAAGAGAACCAACCAAGATCAAAGTCAAAGTCATAACAGCTGAATCAAGAACATAACCATAAAATCATGATCTCACATCTCCTCAAAAGAAGATCATATGCTTCAATAAACATATCATAAACTTGTATGATGCAAAAAATCTAATCTAGAATCAAGAGTACACCATGACATAATACAAAACTATCCTATCAAAAAAGGATGGCATGTCAAATGACAAATCATGACACCTTGACCAAAGACTACAGAGTCCTCCATGGCTAACCAAGATTCAACATCTCCATACCACATGAATATAACCATCCCTTGTCAATGAAACCCAAGATGTAAAAGAACCCTCATTACATAGAAATATAATCCAAGAGTCCATCCATGACATCAAAAAACATTGCAGAAGATCATCCACCACCAAATGGTGAATCCACATCATTTCCACAAGCTCCCACTAAACCATGATATCGGTATATCCATGGAAAAATGATAACCATCTTCTAAATGAAGATACTCCATGGCCCCAACACAATCAAATAACTCAACACTGAGATCCCAAAGGGAAGAGTAAAAACCATGATCTCCAAACCAAGAAGATACAACACCACCAAACCATTACTATCACAAGCTCCCATTGAATTGTGTAACCAATCTATCCATGAAATAATGATAACAACCTCCTCAATTAAGATCAACCATAACCATGATCCTTAAGCCAAGAAGATACACCACCACAAACCAAACATGAACCAATCCAACACCACCAACAATGCACCTGCATTAACAATCATGTCATGCCAAAGTCTCTTAAGCACAAGGAACATCCATGAAACCATGATCACCACAAAATATACCAACAACACAGTCCAACCATGTCACACATGTCTGCATCACATAGTCAACTACATAGGTCCCACATCATAACTGTACCTGGCAATACCATCTCGCCTCCTTAACATGACAACCAAACCAACAAAATAAGTGACTAAACCAAGCCACCACTCTGAATATGTAACAACACTGAAACATCTATGGAAATAAACAACCCATATCCAAGTGATAAACGCTTGTAAGTATAGACCACCTACAACATTGCACAGCTTGTAGATACACCAATGTAACATACAAATCTAACACTATATTGATACCATGTTGTAGACATGTAGAAATTACCTAATACTTATCACACATCCTGATTGACATTTTCTCATCACCAAAATCATTATCATCTAATATCACTGCATTTCACATCAATTACATCAAAAACCCTAATTTCCTCTATTAATTGAATAATATTACATTATTTAATTAATTTTTTCTATCATTTTTGACTAATTAAATAAATTTCCTTTATTTAATAAAGTCCTAATCTAACTTTATTCCTCCTGATTAATTAAATAACATCAATTATTTAATTGTCACTAATTTACACTATTCCCCTAAATCAATTAAATTATTATCACTTAATAGTTTAATTAAATCACTTTCCCCTAAACTTGAATAATTAAATTAATTATTCAAAACATCATTCAAAAAGGTCAAAACAAACAAATACAACTTTTTTTGTAAAAGTCAAACATGATTTGCACGTGCAACTCAAAAGGCTTAATTAATTAATTCAATTAATTGATTACCCTCACCCACTTTCATGATTGAGAAAATTACGATCCCCCAGTTTCTCACTTTGATTGGTTGATTGATTCATCTATTTCCTGACTAATTCATCTATTCTTCAATCTCACTGAAGGCTCGACTTGATTTCTTCAAATCCCATTGAAAGCTCAATCTATTTCCTCAATTCCTTTGAATACTCAGATTGATTTCGGTAATCGCACCAATTACGTAATCAAAATCTACTAATTCTTCCCATCTAATTCCTCTCAACATATTTCAATTGTTGATCAGGATATTCTACTACGTAATCTTGCACATTCATCTCGAATCATAAAATCTATATAACAATCCTCTTCATCCTAAAAAACGATCGAAGGATTGGCATTTTTTCACAACGAAGTAATGTTGAATTCATAATTGATTTCTCACAAGCTTTTACACACATCTTTGATCAAACATCACATCACTTTGAAGCTTTTACAATGCACAAATGGAGGCTTTGCATTGATACATCAACAATCCAACATCATCGCAAATACACTTCGAAATAAGATGGTAACACTATGTTTTATGAATTTAATTTATGCTCTCTCCTTTGGTTACATTGTTTGATTTCATTTCTTCATAGTTTCATTTCATAAGTAATGGGTATGAATCTTGATCTTTTGTTTTAATTAAATTAGTTTGATTCATTCATTTTGATTTCTTCATTCTTATTGATTTTCTCATTACACATTTTGGCATGCCTTGTGGGACCATGGTCCTTAACACTAACATTTGTATGAGTTTTAATTGAGTTTTTGCAGGTTCCAGAACGTAGATGCACTTTACAGAAATGCATTTGAAAAATCTTCACACAAAAGCTATAGGATTCTCATCTGGGCGCTCTTTCGTTCCTGCCGTAGTCGCCTTTTTTCCAACTACTTTTGAATTTTTTGGCCACTTCTGCTTCAGAAACAAGGCCTCTTTTGAAATTTGGACCGCAATTGCTGATGACAGGGGCGATTTTGATTTTTCTAACCACATTTGACAAAAATAATAGGGCTGCTCTTGCTTAAAATTTATGCTTTTTCTCTGTCATGTTTGATTTGAAAATTTTCAAGTAATTTTTTGATTTCTAATGCTAATGGTTGATTGGTTTGAATGTTTGAAAGGTGCTAACATTGTTTATTGTAAGATTTTCAAGAGAATGACATGTGTTTATCCAAGAAAAAAACTAGCGATTTTATTGTAGAGAAGGCGAATGATCCAAACCCAAAATTTTAAAATCTTTCTAGTTTAGAAAAACACTTTAAAATTGGTGCTATAAAAATGAACCCCACAACTTGTACACTTTCTATTTGGTGCCTTAAAAAGAATCTTTCAAAAAGATTTCTAGTTTAGAATTTTTTTGATTTGGTTCTTAGAAAGGACTTTTAAAAAAGCTTTCTAAATTTAGAGAAAATTTTGATTTGGTGCTTTAAAAAGAACTTTAAAAATGCTTTCTAGTTAGAACATTTTTCAATTTGGTGCTATTTAAATGAACCCCATAACTTGCACACTTTCAATTTGGTGTTCTAAAAAGAATTTTCAAAAGCTTTCATGGATTAGAATTGTTGAGCCAAACAACTGAGAGGGGGGGGGGGGGTGAATCAGTTGTCACCAAATTAAACCCTTAAGTCATTTACCAGAGCTAAACCATAACACATCTTAAATGATTAAACATTAAGTACAAATGTAGAAACTGAAAATCATCACAAAACATAGTAACACCAGAATTACGTGGAAAACCTAATGAGGGAAAACCATAGTGAGGATTAACTCACAATATAGAGAATATCAAAACCGATTACGAAAGGATCAGTGCTTGAGGATCAGTTCCAATAGAAAGACTCGTTGTCCACAGGGCTACAACCTAGAGATACAAAAGATGTATTATTACCAGAATATAAAAGTTATGGCTCACTACCAAAAGTGTGAACTGATGGAATACACCTTCCTTGTGCAGAATTTAGTTCCAAATGAAGCTCAATGTTAGTAGCAATGCTTCTCCCAACAATCACTCAATAACTCCATTCTGGTCTTCAATTGATAAGTCATTTAGGCTCGCACCATACACATACACACGCATCACTCATTCAACTCTACATATTTGTCTTCTCCATAGATTCTCATATATATATATATATATATATATATAGGTATATTTCATTCATCAATTAGGTCGGCCTAATTGGATGAAAGAAAAATAATCAAGGAGAACTCTTGTCGAAAAAATTATATTAAGTCAGCTAGGATCTATACAAAACATCCCCAAGATAGATTTAATCATTTTAATACAAAACATGTGTTAGGTCATCCAAGACTGAACCCCAAACATAAAAGGCTTCAAACCATCAACCAACTATAGTGTATAGAGTTAAACTCTATCATTGATAACTTACTGCTCTAACCAACACAAAACTTCTCAAGATCACGAATATGGCAGTCTGAGTGAATCATAATGACATATTTAAGATACCAGATTCATAGCTTATCTTGCGGTAGAATCTAGACCCAAAAACCAACACACCAGTTCACTTGATGAAAAAATCTTTGATAGGGAATAACTTCCAGTAAATGCCTCTCATATATTTGGTACTGTGTTGACATCAATGACAACCATTTTATGTAATCCAACTTCCAACATTATCATTTCCAACAATCCCCCCCCTTTTTCATTGATGACAACACAAGATGTGAAAAGACAACAACAACATCCTTTGTAGTTCTTCCCCTTTTGATGAACTGAAATTATTTCCATTATTTTCACATGATCTCTCTCCCCCTTTGACATCAATGGCAAAGAAAAAGGATTTATCTCCCCCTTACTCAAAAATTTTCTACACAAAATAGTCTTCAAAAAGATGATATCAAAAATGGTTCTTTACCTCAATCCTTCTTCTCCAAAAATATCTCTTTGTATATTTATTTTAATTTTGGAAGAAATGTGTTCCAAGAATCCACTGCCAGTCTGATGTTCACACAAATGTTGTTCTTCATCACTATTGAATCATTTGTTTTCAGAAGAGTATCTGGGATAGTGATATTTTTTCACTTTTCTCAGCTTCCACCAAGAGATTACAAATTTGTTCGAACCTCAATTCAATTATCTCTTTGACTTTCCAAAATGCCTTTACAATGTTATCCCTTTGTACTAGAATGTATGTGAGTTTAGACTGTAAGGAATTGATCCTTTTTTTTTTGCACTCCATCCCTGTCATTAAGGATATTATATATTTTTTCTATAGAATCTAGCTCAAGCTCAATAGCATCAATTTTTGGTCTGTAGTTCTCGATAGCAGTAGGCCACCAGAGAAAATACCTATACATACTATTTATGCTTTTGATACATGTCTTTAATTCATTTATGCTCTCAGTTAATCTCTTCAGTGCATTTTGGCATCTGTCTTCCATAGCCAATTGGATCTCATCTTTTTCTTTTGTTTCCCTAGGGGACATTTCTTTTAGTTTGTCTTCAATCTGCTTAATCAACACTTCCGATAAAATATTTGTCAATTCACTCAGATAAATCTCTTTGTGAATTATGTAAGAAGCCAAGGTGTCTGTGATCTCATCCTATTCATATATTGGTTGGGTCAACCAAACATCTCCAATATTCTCCAGTCCATCAGATTGCTCAAGAATCTTCAACACCTTCTCTTTAGTAATATCTTCATCATCATCTGTTGATACCGGATCAACTGCCTCTGTAGTCTTTACTTCCTCTCCTTCTTTATTTTCTTCTACCTTCATCTTCTTTATTTCTAGAGGAGAACTTGGAATGATTCTTCTTGTTTTCCTCTTTCCAGAGGAAGATCCTACCTCAGATGTCCCAACTAGACTAGAAACCATACCAGAGCTCCATGCATTTATTTTGTTTACAAAGTATTCTTTACAACTCTTTTCATTTTCTCCTAGACTTCCTAGGTACCAGTAGAATTTATTTCCAACTGATACAATTGACTTCCACACAACATTCTCTTTCAATGGTAACGACTTCATAAAATACATCATCAAACATATAACCAAAGATCCAAAATGAAAAGGGTAATTTCCATTCTTTGTCATAGTAATGTTCCATTAGTTGATTTCTTAATAACTCACACAAGTCGTAATCCTCATTCTTTTCAACCATTTGATGTGCAATGTAAACACCAATCGTTGAAGTAGAGCCTTTCCTATTTCTGAAATAAATCTTATTTGAAATGCCATATGCCACATACCTTATCATGGGGTTGACTATGGTATGGATTTGAAGTGCGCTTTGGTCTCATGTCACTTCAGTTAGGGCTTCAACCTCTTTGTTCTTCACTGACTTCTTCATGGGAATGGGTCCATCATTACATAACCTTGTAATTGCTTCCTTTGTAATCCCATAGGGTTTGTTGAAGATCATCTGATCACCTTGAATTCTGCTTAGGACTAATCAAATAGTGTCTATATCCAAAAATTATGGGAATTCACTCCAAATGTCTGGACCCTTGTGCCCTAGATTCTTGACCTTTTATATTTGCTCAACCGAAAGAGAAACTTCAAAATTTCAAATCTTTTCATGGTTATATCATCAATCTGTAACTTACTTAATATCTACAATTCATCATTGTACAAATCAAATACCACCATTTCCTTTGACTCCATTGTTTTAGCTTTGTTCTCTATACAATCACTTCACCAGTAACCCTAACTTATTGTCTCTTGACTAAACTTTTCTCCTTAGCTCACAATGAAAATGAATGACCATTCAAATTCCTTATTTAACTTGTCACTTTTAGGGTTTCATCGCAAAAGGTAATTTATCACTTATGACATCATTAGTACTTTACTCTATTAGTGCCTTCCCCTCAGTCGAAGCTTCCAGATAAAATTTCAGATGATGAACCCTTTGTGCCAAAACTTGGTACAACAGACTAATTTCCATAAAAATTTCCTCCAAGCCATGATGCCTTTCTTGGATTCATCTAATTTTTCCCTAATTTTGCATTTATTTCTCTTTAACCTTTAAGATACACTGTAAACCAAGAATATTTCTGCAATTTTTCTGATTTGCATCTTTTCTGCTAGAATTTTCTCTGATGCCTTCAAAATAGAGAATCACATCACATATCCTTGTGTCATCACATGACACCACATATATCGAGGGCTTGTTATATTTTTCTATGACTTCTCCCCTTGAAACCACTACCGAGTTCAATCCTTGTAAGAGGTATCTGCACCGATTGTAGATACAGAGTAATTTGATTTATCCTTGCTCTCAGGTTCTTCCTTCTTCCTCCAATTTTTTTCTATCTCTTTCCTTATTTCTTCAAAATCTACCTTGTTCACAGGCTTGACCTCCTATTCCAAATTGGTTTCTTTCCCAACTTTTCTTCTACAAAATTTTGAGACATGTCCTGGTTTGTTGCAAATGTAGCACATAATATATCCTTGATTAAATGAATTTGCATTTTTCCTTGACCTACATTGATTAGCCTTGTGTCCAAAGATATTTCATGTGTAACACTAGCCTTAAAAAGATTGAATCCTTCTACTAGTATTAAATATGTTCATCATCATTTGGCTTCTACATTCGATAGCTCTATGTCCAAACTTGTTGCAAACATAAAATTGTGTAGCAAAGAATCTAACATTCTGACTTATTCTATTCAGGTTCATCCTACTTCTACATTATGTTGCTTTATGTCCAAATTTACTGCATGAGAAAAAAAACCATTAAAAGATGGGTACCTTTGATCATTAGGTTGTCATATGGGAATCCTTCTGGTATTGTTCCTTTGATTCTTGTTTTGATAAGTATTCTCTTGAAATTTCCTTTGATTGTCCACTATGTTGAAAACTGGTTTAGTCTTTGAGCTTTGTCCTTCTTCAAGTCCTATACCACCTTTATCCTTTGTAGGTTTTTGAGATGAAATCAACTCATCAAGAATTTTAGAACTTGTCTTGAACCTTTCTTCATGAGATTTCACTTTTTCCAGATCTTCTCTTAGGGTTACTACTTCTTGTTCAAGCTTATCACATTTTTTTGTCTTCGGATTGATAATCTCTTTGAGTCATCCTTCATCTATCTTGCTTTGTTCAATTGCCAATTTCAAATTCTCTTCCACCTTTTTTATTTCTTCAAGTTTCATTCTTAGATTCTCAAGTCTCCTTTGCTTCCTTTAGTTCTTGGTTAACTTCTTTATGTTTCAACTTGAACTTTCAGATCCGATTCCTTAGTTTTTGAATGCACTCATCTACTTTCTTGGCATTTTCTTTCAGATCTTCATTTTTAGACTTTAATTTTTTTTCTTAATTCTTCATCCAAGTCAGATCCCTTCACCATTTTGTTCAACCTACCAAGATCTCCTTTGAGTTGTTAAACTCATTCAAAAGGATTGAGCTCTAATGCCAATTGTTGAACTAGACAACTAAGATGTGGGGTGAACCAGTTGTCACCAAATTAAACCCTTAAGTCATTTACTAGAGAAAAAACATAACACATCTTAAATAATTAAACATTAAGTGCAAATGAAGAAACTGAAAATCATCACAAAACATAGTAACACCAGATTTACGTGGAAAACCCAATGAGGGAAAAACCACGGTGAGGATTAATTCATAATATAAAGAATATCAAAACCGATTTCAAAAAGGTTCACTACCCGAGGCTCACTTCCAATAGAAGGAATCACTATCCAGACACACTGTCCACAAGGCTATAACCTAGAGATACAAAAGATGGCATACTGCCAGAATATAAAAGTTATGGCTCACTACCAAAAGTGTGAACTGATGTAATATACATTCTTTGTGCAGAATTTAGCTCCAACTGAAGCTCAGTGTTAGTAGTACTACTTCTCCCAACAATCACTCAATAATTTTGTTATGGTCTTCAATTGATAAGTCATTTAGGCTTGCACCATACACATACACACACATCACTCATTCACCTCTACATATCCATCTTCTCTAGAGAGTCATATATATAGGTATATTTCATTCATCAATTAGGTCAACCTAATTGGATGGAAGCAAAATAATCAAGGAGAAATCTTATCAACATAATTATATTAAGTCAACTAGGATCTATACAAAACATCCCCAAGATAGATTTAATCATTTTAATACATAACATGTGTTAGGTCGCCCAAGATCGAACCCCAAACATAAAGGCTTCAAACTATTAACCAATTGTAGCGTATAGAGTTAAAATTTGTCATTGATAACTTACTGCTCCCAACACAAAACTTTTCAAGATCTTGAATATAGTTTTTCGAGTGAATCATAATGACATAGTTAAGATATCAGAGTCATAACTTATCTTACGATAGAATCTGGACCCAAAAAATAGCATACCGATTCACTTGATAAAGAACATCTTTGATAGGGAATAAATTTTGGTAAACGCCTCTCATATATTTAGTACTGTGTTGACATCAATGATAACCATTTGATGCAATCCAACTTCCAACATTCTCATTTCCAACAAGAAAAACACTTAATTTTGGTGCTCTAAAATGGAATTCTTTCTATTGACCAACACTTGCATTATGTTGACAAAACAAACAATGCTATTTTATTGACCACATTAAGAAAAGGATTGTTAGAAATAATTAGGTTTTGGTGCTTAAAACTAGACAAATACATTATGATTTTCACAACTTCTATCTACTTGCTTGAAATTCAGAACACTTCATTTTGGTGCACATAAAAACAATTTTCTATCTTGTTCATAATTCATTCATTTTTTTGGATAGTGCCGCTTGAGGGGCTTAAAAAGAATATTGCAATGAATTGTATACTATGTCTTTCATGTTTGGAAAACTTAGTGTCTATCCTCTCCCCTCGCATCTTTTGGCGATCTTGGGTGACGACAAGCATTTTGAGTTTCACACTTGTTTCAATTTCAAATAATTACCTTTAGAGGGCTTGCCTTTGAGACACATCCTATGTTGGAGAACTCAACAGTGAATCAAAGCGGTATTTCACTTGGACCGCTGTATAAATGGTCAAGGTTAAACTCCAAATGACTTTATTTGTGATTACTTTGTCATCAGTGCCATTCACGAAAGATGAGGTACCATTATGTATATAGATCCCCGAGTAAGTTGGTTAAAGCCTTAAGTTGCTTGTTTTGCACTAGAAAAGCACAGGATCCCCTGAGCATGACTAAGAACCAATGTATTAGAGGCCACATTTTTAGCCAAAACATTCTTTGAAAGTGGTGCATCAGAATTTACTTTCAAGAAATTACTTACCAAGTCTAATTTATGGTTGAGATTAAAACATTCTCCATAAGTTGCATGCAAAATCATCCCTTCGGGGCATTAGGTAAGCCCACCTAAAAGAATGTGTCTATCTCTAGGTTGTAATTTGTCTTCACAAACTTGACAAAATTCTTGGTTACTTTGGACATCAAACACATTGCTTGATTTTAAAATGAACACATCAAAACAAGCATTGAAAATGGTTATCAAACATCAAACCCTTTGAACTTAGTGTGAATACTTTGAAAAGAGCCCTATATTTGTTATCCTTTAAACATATATTAAAAAAATATCTTTAAAGGTTTATGAATATTTAGGCTTACATTTCAAGTCACATTAAGAACAAAGTCAACATTGGAAACTATGGCTTTCGTATTTTGACTTTCACAAACTTTGAGATTTTGTGGAAGGAAATTTGCTTAAGCTATAGACATTTAGGGTCAAATAGTTTTGATTTTTGTGTTGCATTGTATCACTTGCCAAATTATCAAATCATATCAAACAAAGATATCCAAAATTACAAACTTGTCAAAGTTGCTACCAAAATGAAAACTAGAAAACAAATCTGCACAGAAAACCACTATTGCTTCTGTTTCTGCCGCTATTGACTAAATATTACCATAGTTGATCTAAGGAAGACCACTTTTTCTCTCTGGATTTTGAAAGTTAGTGTCAAAAATCTATTTCTTTTGAAAAACTAAATGCACTTGACATAAAATTTCTGCTTTTGATCCTGAGATTGTTGCACTTGACATATTTTCTTAGCCACAATTGACTTGAAACAAGCCGCTTTTGACCAAAAAGATCGCTTTTGTATCCACCGTTTAGTAGTTAGAAAATTAAAAATAGAGGCCACTTTTGAGAAATCCTACCATAGTTTCTTTTGAAACTTGGCCACTATTGACAAAAATATGGTCGCTTTTGCTAGAAATTACCGTTATTGTCTTAAAACTGTCACTTTTGCCTTGCTTTTTGGTGAAAATCAGAAACTGATCTTAAATTGGTTGAAACTTGTGAGAACGAAAATAGTTAGAATACCAAAACATGTCATAATTTATATCAGTCCATCATCCATTTGCAAAAACAAACACTTCAACCTAGTTTTAGGATTCAAAATCAAAACACAAACTTTGGATCATTCCTTCACTCAAAATTCTAAGATATCAACATTTGCTTGAACCTCAAGGCTAGCTCAAGTAGATTCTTCAAAACATATCCTCTAGAAAAATGAAGTGAAATATTGGTTTAGGTTTTTCAACATTTTGAGTCCCAAAAATAGCATCATTTCTAAAACATCCAAAAAATCTCTCAAATGTTAGAGTCTTGAGTATCACCAAAAACCATATTAAAACACCACTCCCTTTATGACCACTTGATGTCCTAATACTCTATTTAAATAATGAAATATTGTGGAACCTATCATACAAGAAAGTCTCATGTAAATTGAAGGTGAACAATCGGACATCATCAATAGTTTGAGAAGTTTTGTATTTGAGAAAACGGAAACACCAACCCAGTGGAGAAACATAACTAATATCCTAGACAAAGAGGAGCAAAAATTAGATCTTGTGGTCGGAAGACCTATATTACCACCTCCTGCATGGCAATAGATACCATCCTTTAAAACAAAAAAATTCCCAAAACACTAAAAAAATAGAAAATCCCAAAACACTCAAAAAATAGAAAAAAATCCCAAAAAATAAAGCATTAGTTCATTTCCATAAGTTAGAAATCACCAACTTTCACAAAATCTTGGCACTTGTTTATGACAACTACGAGATCCCAACATAGGAAAAATATGTAATCCAACAAAAGTAGCTCTAGTATACCCCTAGAAAACACTGTAAATGACAAAAGTGGCCCATGGGGCTATAGACCAAGTGACTTTGTAACTCCTCAAAATGAACCCACATTTAAGGAAACACCAAACCAATCACCAAGTGAGAAGGAGATAATCCACAAACAACAATAAATGATGGATAAATCAAACCAAAACCCGAAGGAAATGGTCACAGAAGAAGTGGATAGTGAGGAAGAAATAGATGAGGAATAATTCTTTCAACACTCCAACAATCCCAAGTTACTTAAACTGATGGACACACTGCTAAGAAAGGATCCAAATGAATACTTCTTCAAATTAGCACAAAGTGGTGCTAAGCTGCCTATAGAATTTAATGTGGAAGGTCTTACAGATCCTAGCCTCATTTCCTTAGGTGATAAATTGGTTTTGTAAAAAATACCCAAATCAACGGAGATTTCGAACATGCCACCAATCTTCTCACAAAGAAATGATCAACCTAAACAACAACCAATGGACAACCCTTTGTTTAGGAAAATGACCCAAATCAAATAAGTAGTAGTGGCCCAATGATATCAAGGAGATACACATCAACACATGCCACAAGGTAACATCCCAACTTAAGGACAATGCATACCACAAAATGCATCATATATTGATCCTTCAACCAACATACGAATACAACAAGGTGTACCACCAATTCACTACAAGGGAACCCTTCAATACAGTTTGTCCAAATAACAAGGTGTACCACCAATACACTACCAGGGTAACCTTCAAAAAAATATGTCCCATCAACAAGGTGTACCACCAACGCACTACCAAAGTAACCTTCAAAATAATTCATCCCATTAACAAGGTGTACAACCAACGTACTACCAGGGTAACCTTCAAAACAATTCATCCCAACAACAAGGTGTACCACCAACACACTACTAGGGTAACCTTCAATACAATCATCCCAACAACAAGGTGTACCACCAATGCACTACCAAGGTACCCTTCAACAAAATCAACCATAGTAAGTTGTGCCACCAATGCACTATCAAGGTACCCCTCTTGAACAAAATCAACGAGGACTTAATCCTCCTTCCATACAGTAAGGACTTAACCCTCTTTACATTCAACAAGGACTTAATACTCCTTCCATACAACAAGGAAATAATCCTCCTTCCATACAATGAGGAATGAATCCTCCTTAAAATAAAAAAGGACTTAATCCTCCTTTCACACAATAAGGACTCAATCCTCCTTTCACACAACAAGGACTTAACCCTCCTTACAATCGACAAAGACTTAACCCTCCTTACAATAAAAAATGACTTAATCCTCCTTCCATACAACAAGGACTTAACCCTCCTTCCTCCCAACATGGTTACCAAGGTCCTATGCCTCCACAATACCCAACCTATGAACAAACGAACATTGTGGGACAAGGCTACTATGCACAGGGTCCACAAAAAAAGTACCAAACATAGAGGTAGGCATGCAACTACAAGCTCTAAATCAAAAGATATTAGACATCTAGATCGTAAAACCAAAGAAGACCTACACTTTATAGGATATATGTCTGTTACCTTTTGATCGCTCTATTGCTATGCTCCCCTTCCCTAAAAAAATTAAAATACCAAAATTTGACAAGTACAAGGGAAAAGATGATCTGATAGAAAATGTGTGAGATTTCTTGATGGCTTGCATGAAAGTACAAAACAATGATTCCTAAGTAATGAGACTTTTTCCACGTAGTATTACTGGTCACGCTATGGAATGGTTCTCCCATCTACCACTAGGTATTAAGAGTTTTGATGAGTTGACTAACAAGTTTGTGAACTACTTCTTGTTCAACATAGAATAGGATATCACCATCACTGACCTCTACAAGACTAAACAAATCCAAGGGGAATATTTTGCATCCTACCTACAGAGATGGATACATAAATCTAGTAGGTGCAAGCGACCTATTCCGAACAAAGAACTAGTGGATATCTTTGTTTCCAATGTCCAAGAAAAAATAAATTACCAACTCACCATGTTGTGCCCCAATAACTTCAAAGAGACTATTGAAAAGGGACTACACATTGAAAGAGATATCATAGCAAGGGGAGTCATTAAACTAAACAACTCAAAAGAAAAACCTTCTAGTTCGAATGACAAATCCGAGATTTGGGCCAAAAACAAAAAAATTACCAATGATGAAGTAGTTGATGCTAGAGCTATATGAAACATGCAAAATTCCAATGGACTGCAAAACAAAGCCCAAGTTGTGCAAACAAGCTATGCTCCCAACAACGTACAAAACCATCAACTCATCTATCCCCAAAATAATCAAACGAATAACCATAAGACAAATCAGGGAGAGCAACAACGACAATATAGCCAACCAAGGAGGAAATTTACTCAATTAGGAGAAAAAATTGAGACAATCATACATAAATTGGTTCAACAAAACCTCATCAAAGTTAATGAGTGTACAAACTATGAGGATTCGAGTTTTAAAACACCATGGTACAATGAAAAAGACTTATGTGAGTTCCACAAGATCAAGGGAAATACAATGAATAACTGCATGAGACTTAAACATATAGTGAAGAATTAATCAACAAGGGAGAAATTGATATCGAACACTATCCTGGAAACAAAGACCTCCAAATTTACACGAATCCAATTCCTAACCATGCTAAGTAAAATTAAAAAGGGAATGAACAAGACTATCAAAGTGCCAACTACACCTATGTTGACACCATCCTAGGTACCCTCTCCCAAGTAGATGACACTAGGGCCAATGTGTTAACTATACGAGGTCAGGACCCCGAATGTAACATAACTACTCATTGAGGGAAAGTCACAATACAAGGAGGCCCCCATAAACCCACAACTAATTCATCCAATGACTATAGTATTGTGGAACAACTGGAGAAGACCCCTACTTTGATCTCCATCTTGGAACTGTTAAAATTATCACCTATGCATAAGGAAGTACTAGAGAAAGCTTTGGAAGCATCAGTCCCTAATAACCTCAATCCTAATTAGTTTCAAGCCATGGTTGGAAAAAATCATGACCACTCGCCATTTAGTCTTTTCTTAGAAAGACTTCCCACAAAAATAATTCCATAACCAAGCCCTCTATATAGAGGTAGGTGTTCACAAACGTAAGGTCAAAAGAGTATTGATAGATAACAGTGCAGGTCTAAACATTTGTACCTTGAAATTTGTTAAATAGATGGGGTATTCTGATGATGTAATTGACAAGGGAAAAATCATCACTATAAGGGCTTATGATGACCTTGAAAGAAATTCAGAAGGGACCATCAGGCTTCCCATATAGATAGGCCTGATAACAATAAAAATAAAATGTCAGGTATTGGACCTTGAGTTACCATATAACCTTCTTCTAGGATTCCCATGGATTCATACACTACAAGTAGCTCCTTTGATATTTCACCAGTGTCTAAAATTTCCTCACAAAGGAAAGGAGGTTATAGTATACATTGATCCTGAGCCCTTCCACTACTGTGCAAAATTGGAGGAGAAATACAACAAAATCTAGTAGGTACCTAGTAATGATATATTATTTCATTCATTCTCATACATTGACCCATAAACACTACCATCAACCTCAGCTAAACCCCCATCAAGTGAGAAACCAAAATATGATTCCAAGATTCAAGTACTTGACAAGGGGAATGAAAAATATCATTTCAATCGAGCCTTTTGCATTGGAATACTTCCCCCAACACCCAAGGTGTTTGGAGGGCCTAAGGAGATCAAACATGTTCAAACAGTAATGATGGTAGCCATTCCACAATCTTTACCAAGTGGGGAGATATGAAGGATGAGGAAATATTCAAAGAGGACCTCTCATCAATGGTCTACAAAGAAGAACAATAAGAACAAGAACAACTACAACCCCCTCTCATTGATCCAAGTAGTAAAGGGTATCAACTAGCTAAACAAATGGGATACACAGGAAAAGGTGGCCTTGGGAAACTCAAACAATATAGATGGGAACCTATTATAGTGGAACAAAGAAAGAAGAACATGGGGTTAGGCTAATGTTTGATAGACATAGTTACTCCAAACATTGGTGTGCCTCTTTTAAGAAAGGAGCTCCTTCTACTAATATTAAGACATTGGATATATACCATTATATAAACAATGACTTACCAATCAAATAACTATTTGAAATCTTTAGCATAAGTATAGTCCCTACTTAACCTAGAAGACATATACCTAAAGACTATACTTATGAAATAGACTCCAATGCATATAAATTGGATTCCCTTGCTTCTAGCGACAATGACCTAGATACATAATGGGAGAATGATGCCACAACTATATTGACCATTTGAAAAAATTCCATAAGCTTTGTAGATAACAATGACAACCTACCCCTTTGCTATCCATAGTTAATAGATTGGGACCAACAACAAAATACGCCTATTTTGGATCAATTCCAAAATGATGAAGCTATTGCAGACTTTATGGGACTTGAAATCGATATAGGTCATTAGGAGATCATAAAATAGGGTTTGTCATAGAACTCAAACAAGAAGCATATTTCAAAGGGGAGATTGTTTCCTCTAGTCACAAATTTGAAAAAGAAAATATAAAAATTAAAATGAGATCCCCTAGGGAAAACCGCGATGTGGCTCTATCGGATCCTAAAAAGAGAAAAATAAAGGATGAATCTAAGGGTGAAAACCTCTCCGAGGCACCTAAAGATGGATGATTCAATCTCCCTATTTTTGAATATCAAGAGAAGTTGACTCTCCTAGTTGAAGAAGTTGAACCCATCAATGTTGACACATCAGAAACACCTAAGATCACATATCATGCAACGTCACTTGATCCTATCAAGAAAGTGAACTTCTCAACGTTCATTAATGAAAGGAAGATAAAATTTGCATGTAAATATGCAAAAATTCTAGGGCTAGATTCAACATTGGTCGTACACCACCTAGCCATATTTCCTAGAGATAAAGCCATCAAGAAAAAGCTACGAAAGATGCATCCTCAAATAGCACTTTTGGTAAAAGTGGAACTAAAGAAACTGCTAGATGTAGGCTTCATCAGACCAATTGATTATCCAAAATGAATATCAAACCTAGTACCAGTATCAGAGCCCACTGGGGGCATAAGAATCTTCACTGACTTTCGAGATCTAAACAAAGCTTGCCCAAAAGATGATTTCCTTCTTTCAAGCATTGATATGATTGTAGATATAATTGCAAAACATGAAATATTGTCATTGATGGATGGATTCTCTGGATATAATCAGATTACAATATCCCTTGACAATCAACATAAGACAACATTCACTTATGCATGGGGGACCTTTTGCTGGAACGTCATGTCATTCGGTCTAAAGAATGCAAGGGCAACCTATCAAGGAGCAATGACTACAATCTTTCATGATATGTTGCATAAAATTATAGAATATTATGTGGATGACATAATAGTGAAGTCCATCAAAAGAGAAGGCCATTTGACCAACCTTGCAAAAGTGTTTGACAATCTTGAACAGTATAACTTAAGGTTCAATCAGAAAAAGTGTGTATTCAGAGTAACATCTGGGAAACTACTAGGATACATAGTATCAAGGAGAGGCATCGAGGTAGATCCTACAAAGGTAAAATCCATATTAGAAATGCCTCTTCCAAAGAAATTGAAGTAGATGAAAAGTCTACAAGGGAAACTATAGTCCATCATGAGATTCATCGCATAATTGGCAAACAAGTGTCATCCATTCACCCATTTGCTATACAAATACATCACATTCAATTGGGATGACATATGTGATCAAGCATTCCAACAAGTTAAAGAGTATCTACTCACTCCTCCTATATTGATGCCACCTATTCTAGATAAAGCAATGATACTCTATGTATTTACAACACAAGCAACATTAGGAGCTCTCTTAACACAACTAGATGATAATAACAAGGAAAGAGCGGTCCACTACATCAGCTGAATATTGGTGGGCTATGAATTGAACTATTCGCCCATAGAAAGAGCATGTATTTTTTTCATATTTGTGGCACAAAATTTGAGACACTATATCTTGAATAGACAAGTAAATTTGATGTCAAAAGTAGATCCACTAAAGTACATATTAGAAAAAGGAACTCGAATAAGAAGGATTGCTAAATGGGTGATGATATTAAGCGAGTTTTGACATAGAGTATGTAGACAAGAAAGCCATCAAAGGAAATATCATAGCAGATCAACTAGTAGAAGCACCAATGGATGATCACCATCCTCTCACAACAACCTTCCCAGATGAAAGCGTACTTCTAAAAAAATAGAAATGTTGCTGGACCTTGTACTTTGATGGGTCCCACACTCAACACGACTCAAGAACAGGTATCTTATTTCTCACACCACAGGGAGATACTATAGCTAAGGCTTACAAAATTACTTTCCCGTGTACAAATAACATCTCAGAGTATGAAGCACTAATCACAGGACTCAAAATAGCCATTGAACAAAGGATAAAAGAATTGTAGGTTTATGGAGACTCTCAATTGGTAATCAAGCAAGTAAATGACGAGTATCAAACAAAGGATGACAAGCTGATGTTGTACAAAAGAATGGTGGACAGTTTCAAACAATATTTTATCACCATAACCTTTGAATAGGCTCCCTAAATCAACAACAGAGCATCCAATAGTATGGAAATGGTAGGTTCACTTTTTGATATTCCACAAAACATTTCTAAGTACAAATTCCTCGTGGAGAAACTGCTCGTACCGACATTTGATATCCCAGAATCAAAACTAGTTTGTGTTGTTGTTGGTCCTAACTCACCATGGTACCAAGACACATTTGACTATATCCAACATGATATAATATCCCTTTAGTTAACGACAAGCCAAAATAAGACCTTTTCCCGTAGGACTTCCCGATTCACGCACCAACACAAGAGTTGAGACCTATAACAACACCATGGCCTTTCTCATAGTGGGGATTAGACTTGCTAGGTAAGATCTCTCTCACTTCCTCCAATGGGCATAAGTTCATTATTAACGCAACTGAATACTTCACAAAGTGGATAGAAGCAATTCCATTAACATACATCATAGGGAAAAAGATATCCAAGTTCATCTTGAATTATTTGATATGTAGATATGGAATTCCCCAAACCATCATAACGGACAATGGAACACCATTCAAAAACCAAGATGTCCAAGAGATTTGTTCATAGTTTTCTATCCAGCTCAAATTCTCCATGCCCTATTACCCCCAAGGAAGCGGTTAGGCTGAAGCATCTAATAAAACCATCCTGAATATACTAGAAAAGACTATTAATGATGTCAGCCATGATTGGTATTTGAAACTGAACCCAACCTTATGGGCTTACTGAACCAATATCCATACACCTACAAGTGCTACACCTTTTACCTTGGTATACGTATCTATAGTTGTCTTACCTATTGAAGTCGGAATCCCCTCACTGCGAATATCACTACAAGGCATGGTAAACAATGAGGAATATAGAGTCTCTAGATTAAATGATTTGGAACTCTAGATGAAAGGAATTTGAGCACGTTAAACCATCTCTAGGTTTATCAAAATCAGCTCAAACAAAGCTACAATAAAAAGATCAAAAACAAAAAAATTTAGGTTGGTGTTTTGGTACTCAAAGAGAATCAAAAGGTACATCTGAATCAAGATGGAAAAGGTAAGTTTGAACCCAACTGGTTAGGTTTGTTGATCATCACAACAAGCTATGACTCTAGAGCTTATCAATTGGCTACTCCTGAAGGAGAATGTTTAGGCGAACTATTGAATAGAAGCCATCTTAAAAAGTTCTATGCTTCAACACATCAGAGTACCCCAGGAAAAAGGGTAAAAATCCAAAAAAATCAAAAAGATAAAAATGAAAAAAAAAATCAAATAGCAAGGGAGAAAATAGTAAAGAGAAATAAAACGCTCTTTAAGCGAAAACCACTTTGTGGTGCTTCTAGAATAGGCACCGAAGTGAAAACCTGGAAAACTGGTGCTATGTTTGAATAAGACTTGCATTGTTATCTATTAATGCTATCTAAAACATCCACCCATTTGTCCCATAATGAACGTGTAACCAACCATGGCTTGATGATCGATTACGTGTTGAACCTTGTTGCACCATCAACATCTGTCTCCCTTAGTAAAGGTAATCTTGTCTTGAATTGGGGGAAACTTCCTGAAATTGGTAGTAGATTGGATCCTTGTACACCCCATCATGGTAAAAAATTATCAAAAAAAAAAAAACATCTAGAAAAAAACAAAATAAAAACAAAGTCAAAACAATCAAAATCCAAAAAACATGTTATGCTTTGAGTCAACACCGATCAAACTACATGGCCTCTGCATGTATAATGTAGACAAGGATTATCAACCCCCAAGGCCTTAGGTCAGTCCCCTTAAGTATCTATCATGATTTCTTTCAACTTATTCAAAAAATTAAAAATCCAAAAGCATTCGAAAAACAAAAAAGATCAAAAACATACTCCTATCAAAACAAGAGAACTATGAGCCTCTGCATGTACAACATAGGCAAGGCTTATCTTTGATGAGCCCTTGAGGCCCTAGTGTAGTCCCCTAAAAATAACAAAAACAACATCAAATAAACCCAAAAAATCAAAAAGTTCATACCTCCATCATCACCAACTACAATAAACTTTTCATCCATAATAAACAAATCGTCATAGTCGCCCTTTGACAACACAAACAACAAAGAAAACAAACATCAAAATCAAAAATTCTAAAGTGAAGATTGAAATTATTAGACAACTATCAAGTGAAAACAATGCCAAAGTGTTAACTACCTATCTATTGACAATTCACCAACAACATCTTGAGATATGTCTTAATGGATAAAACGTTCCTACAATAGACATCATCAACACCGGATAACAACCTAAAACCTCAAAATAGATATAGCAAGTGATACTGCAACATTGTTTATATTTTTATAGTATTATCTTTTTGATTTATCATAATACCACATTCCTAGGATCTCTTGAGTATGTCCATAAGGATTTAGAGAAGAAGGAATGGTGGTATTAACAGTCGATTTTTTTTAGTTCTGTTTGTAAGATTTTTTTGTAATACTACCATAGTGAATACTTGATTTATTTTGTGTATGGAAGTTGTTTTGAGACAATCATGTAGTGGTTGCATGTTAGGTATTTCATACCTCTCTATGTAACTGGTCCAAAAAGTTTTAACACAACTCAACCATATATCCTAACAGGGTTTCTGTATGTCTCGTATGAGCAAGAATATTCTTTGCATGTCAATCCAAATTCCATGCAATGGATACAAAGCCGCCTTGGTTATTAATACCCTGGTGCATTGTGTTTTTTTTCTACATAAAAAAGGATTGTTAAAGATACGAAGAATCTATGCAAAGAAAAAGCAACTCATGAGAAACTAATAACATCAAATTTCTATCCATCATCCAACATTTCTTCTAACTAACAACTCCATCTTGCGTCACAATATCATTAGTACCACATCCATCCTGCATCCACAATATCATCAATACATATCATGACCATAGTAAAACAATAAAAAACACCATGCATCATGTATAATCATACATCACATATATAAGATATTATCATCCATCATATACATAATAAAACATCATATAGATATATAAATCATCCATCCATCCACATTATGTGCATACATCAAAAAAGTACAAAATGTGAACATAAGCACATATACATCATCATCCATAATCATCTCATAACACACAATAAAGTTGAATCAAAACATGGTATATATCATATATCATAAAAATTGAGAATGGCATATACATCATAATGTAACATGTGTGATATCATATACAAAATATATATATATATATATATATGAGGCCTCAGCTGGTTTGATGAATGTATATACAAAAAAATCATGTCTACAACATAAGTTTGAATAAATAACATCATAATGATCAAGTACAAATAGTCTTACTGCCTGACTGAAGGTGGGGATCTCTGATGATCGTGACTTTGGTGCGGAGAAGGATGTGGAATAACTATAGAC
Source organism: Sequoiadendron giganteum (assembly GCA_007115665.2). Lineage (NCBI taxonomy): Eukaryota > Viridiplantae > Streptophyta > Pinopsida > Cupressales > Cupressaceae > Sequoiadendron > Sequoiadendron giganteum. The sequence continues at coordinate 388,252,428 of CM021107.1, forward strand.
TGATCAAGATGCCCCACTGACTGATCACCTGAATTGGCTGCACCAATACCTGTACTAGGTTCACCAAATCAAGGACGTCTCCGTGCTCTGGGAACTGATACTTCATATAGAGTCTGATAATAAGTAGCATCTCTCATATATTGGTCTCGCTATGCTCTAAGAGCATCACACTTTGTCTTGTGGGTATCCCTCTCAATGGTAATAACCTACACCTGCACCTCAACAACATGACGTTTCCCACTCTCAGTGTCCCGCTCTACCCTGAAGCCATCTCTCTCTTGCTCGCAGTATCTTGCTCGATAGTCAAAATGACAACCTAGCCCTTTGTGGCCTGTTGTCGCACAATATTTGCATCTCTAGCAATTGTCATCTATGTTAACAAAACCACTCCATCCCCAGGTGGTGGAGGAGGACGCAAAACCTGTGCCTAATCCTGCTGCATGGGGTCATCTTGTTGATCCCGATGCTCATCCTGTCTAGCTCTATCCAGATACTCCATAATGATCCTGACTCATTGTCTCTCACCTTGATACCTAGTAATACCTACTCTCCTGACTACTGGCACAACACTAGCAGGATCTATGAAATAAAGAGGAATCCACCTAGCCCACCACTGATCATAATTTGGTGTGATAATAGGATCTGCATGTCCAATAGGCCACCCCCATCCAAATGGGGAAAGAGCTCTAAAATATGCAAGTGTTCCATCTTGATCAACCTGCAATCCCCACACCCGAACCTCTCAGGTGGTCCTACCAAAATGAGCCTGGTAATCATCTACAAAATGGCTATGTCTCTTGTTGAATTGGAAAAGTACCCAATCAGGTAGATATCTCTCGAGCAAAGAATGCACTCAATCGCTCAACCAAGGATTCTGTCTACAAAATGGAAGCTACTCCTGATCATCATGCAATGCATCACAGTCCAACCATGGTCTGCAAACAAAACTAGGCATGTCATCAATAACATGACACTAGTAATGTAGCTGGCTAGGCTAGGTGTAATGAAGAAAATCACCATATTTGTAAGAGTAGGGATTCTCTGGATCCCGATCCAAAATACCATCAGGCCTAGTAATTGGGATACGCTCCTAGGCCCACACATGCAATAAGGTAACCCCAGTAGAAATGGAACTACCTCCATGATAGGCGACCTCATGCATATCTCTGTAAAGATGAGCAAGGAGACATGGAACCCATGCATATCTAGTACCATTATCGAACATCTGCTCGATACATACACCCCAATCGAAAAAAAACTATCTGCCTCACCAATCAGGAATGAGGAGCCCTGAGACCAAAGCACATAAAACCAGTGAAACAAGATCTACACTACCCATGAACAGAGAGAAGTCTATCTCTGACTCCCAAACTCAAAGATTCCTAACACCAAGAACTTGGTTCATAGCACGTGTACCTTGTTGTATAGAATAGGTCACTAGCTCTCCATGAATCGGTATATGAAGGATCCTCCATACATCCTCTAAGGTAATGGTGGCCTCACCGATCGACAAATGAAAGAATGATGGCTCAGAGTGCCACCTCTCAATGAGAGTGGTCATCATCAATCAATGCAATCTAATCGGAAGCATGTAACATATATGTCTCAACCCCACAACGTTTAGCACATCTTTCTCAAGCTCATGAAAACCAATGATCAAATTGAGCAACGCACACAGTTGTTGCTCTCTTGAGTAAAATGGTTTGAGATCCACCTACAAACATTCAACCCATGAAATGAACCTCATATTCCAAACAAATTGGATCGAAAATTCCAAAAATAGAAAAAACAATCACTTTTTGTCAAAAGCAGTCACTTTGTTGTCAAAAGTAGTCAAAATAGTCAAAAGCAGACCTCTTTTTGTCATGTCCCCCGAAATGGTCGCATTGAGATATAAAGCATAAAAAATGGATAAACAAAATACAAATTATACATATTAAATATAATATTATTATCACCAAAATATGAATACTAAATATTATAATCATTATAATAATACATAACATATCAATATAAAAGATTGTAAGATTATAACACATCAAAATAAATAATATATATATTAACAATTTATTATTATTGCACTTTACTGTTAAAATACGAAATATTATAATACACAAAAAGACTAAACAACATAAATAATAAAATAAATATAATCTAAAATATTATTATATTCATAATTATCAATAACAATATTTTAATTATAACTGTTGTTTCCAAAATTATACACTATTCAAAGTATGATCATATTATTAAAATAATAACAATACTTTAGTCAACAATTACAAACTAGACTTCCAACCACAATGATCATTAATACATTGATCGTTAATAGTCATAACATACGCATTTCCAAAAAGAAAATGATTATGCCAAATGATGCACCAAGAGGCATTGGTCAAAGCTTCAAAAGGAGCAATGAATTCATAAGACACATCCCTAGGAAAATCAAGCCAAGACAAAAGGGGTATCGAAGGGAATATGAATCATGAAATCTGGATATAACTGTGAGTATAAGAGAAAAAATATGAAGGAAATAAATGTAATATGACTTGAAAAGCAAATTGAGAATATAAGAATCAACAACTATAAGAGGTCTATTAGATTTAAAATATTATTACAAAAATATATGGAAGTTTAAATATAATTATATATATACATATATGTGTGTATGTATATGGATATGTATATGTATATGTAATTATAAAATATATATCTATACATACCTATATATGTATATATATATGAAAGGGTAATTATTATAAATCAAGTAGGAATAATAATGTACATATAGATCTTTACATAGAATATATATATATATATATATATATATATATATATATATATATATATATATACTTCTAATGTGCATATTGTAACTAGTCATTTTCTTTGTATTATTGTGTCCATGTTCCACCATGATAAGGAAGTGGGATCACAAGAGGGGGAATCTATGTAACAAAGCTACCTAGATACGCCACCTAGGGTGGGACATGATGAGCCCACGAGAGCCAAGGGGGTTCTGCCTGATTAATTAGGGTACTGCCTTTGGGTCTAGGTTGGTCTCCACTAGATGCGCCACCCGGGGGTAGGACATGATGAGCCCACAAGGGCCAAGGGGGTTCTGCCTGATTAATCAGGGTACTGCCTTTAGGTCTAGTCAAGCATGAGATCCACCATTGTAATCTTACCTTCCTACCATGGTGCAACATGAGGGGGGGATCAATTATGGAAAATGTTGGTTATGATATTTAATATAAACTTACTCATACTTAATTCTAATGCCCAATGTGGAGTATTAGTTGTTAGGCTATTTTAGAGATGGATTTCTAACTTACTCATAGGGACTAAACGAATTCAAAGTATCCTCTAGGGACTCTTTTCTTGGTAAATTGATAATTTGGGAAAGATTTAGGGTTATCCCAAAAAAGGGACATTACAAGTGGTATTAAATCTTGTTCTTTCCAACCTGTGTTGATGTGTCTCCATATGTGTGTCTTTCATGTGTATACTATGTGACCTACATGTATTTATGCAACTATGTGACTTCAAGTGTATATTGTGTGCTTATATGTATACAAGAGGAAAGGATAGGAACCATGGTGTAGTGCATAATGCACTGATATTCTTTCTATTTGAGATGCATTATGGACATATGTGTGTTTCATCGATTGTGATATGCTAGTTAGCAATTGTGTACGTGGTGAATGTTAGAGATAGTCACTATGTATTTGAAACTTGTCATTGTGTTTATGATTACTTTATGCTTAAAAACTATGGAGATGTTAAAAATGTTTCCTTTCAAGTTGCTTAAGCTACTTGGCTGCATGCTTGAGCTACTTGATTGTGTGCTTGAGTTGGTTGCCTACTTGCTCAAGTTGGTTGCTTGCATGCTTGAACTACCTACTTGGCTACTTGAGCTAGTTGCCTACTTGCTTGAGTTGGTTGCCTATGTGCTTGAGCTACTTGCCTGTGTGCTTGAGCTACTTGCTTGTGTGCTTGAGCTACCTGCTTGTGTGCTTGAGCTACTTACCTGTGTGCTTAAGCTGGTTGTTTGCTTGAGCTACTTGTTTTCTTGCTTGAGCTACTTGCTTGTGTGCTTGAGCTACCTGCTTGCTTGCTTGAGCTACTTGTTTTTCTTCTTTAGCTACTTACCTGTGTGCTTGAGCTGCTCACTTGCTTTCTTAAGCTGCTTGTTTGCATGGTTGAGCTACTTGGTTGTCCGCTTTAATTTTTGATTCATGTGGAGCTCATCATTGTGTTTACTTTATGATTAAACTATGAAAATGCTAATGTTGTCTCTCAAAATACTTATGGGGTTGGGAGGCACTAACAAGTGAACTTATCTAAAATTAAATTATTAGTATTAGTATCCAAAAAAATAATGAAGAGTTGTAACTATTTAAGTGAGAGACTATGTCTCCCTCAACAATAAAATATAAAAAGGGGAATCAACTCCTTGTAAAGAAACCATTGATAGAGAATAAATCTAACAATCAACTTGGAAGTAGAGTGTTGCTATCAAGGGAAACCATGAAGGGTGGTGACTCCTACAAGAAATGGATATAAAGGGATAAATCTATCCAAGGGCCTTCTTCTCCCAAATCTTATCTTTGATCAAAGAAACTCCACATTTAGGATAAAAAGGACTTCAACATTAGGCACCTTAGATAAATTTGATACAAATTAAGTTACAAAAAAATTGTTACATAAGCTTATGTTAAGTTACATTATGGGCCCATAACCCACAAATCCTAGGATCATTTTCAACCTTAGGATAAATTTTTGTGATTGCTTGAAAACAAGCAATTTTGGGTGGGGTGGACTACCATGTACCTCAAAATAGTAGAATTGAGATATAAAGCATTAAAAACAGATAAACAAAATACACATTATAGATATTAAATATAATATTATTATCACCAAAATATGAATACTAAATATTATAATCATTATAATAATACATAACATATCAATATAAAAGATTGTAAGATTATAACACATCAAAATAAACAATATATAAATTAACAATTTATTATTATTGCACTTTATGTTAAAATATGAAATATTATAATACACAAAAGACTAAACAACAAAAACAATAAAATAAATATAATCTAAAATATTATTATATTCATAATTATGAGTAACAATATTTTTAATTATAACTATTGTTTCCAAAATTATACACTATTCAAAGTATGATCATATTATTAAAATAATAACAACTTTAGTCAATAATTGCAAACTAGACTTCCAAACACAATGATCATTAATACATTGATCGTTAATAGTTATAACATATGCATTTCAAAAAAGTCAACGATTATGCCAAATGATGCACCAAGAGGCATCAGTCAAAGCTTCAAAATGAGCAATGAATTCATAAGACATGTCTCTAGGAAAATCGACCTATAAAAGGAAATCAATCCAAGACAAAAGGGGTATCGAAGGGAATGTGAATCATGAAAAACATTAAGAAATCTGGATATAACTGTGAGTATAAGAGCATAACTATTAAGGAAAGAAATTTAATATGACTCAAAAAGTAGATTGAGAATATAAGAATCAACAACTATAAGAGGTCCATTAGATTTAAAATATTATTACAGAAATACTAGGAAGTTTAAATATAATTATATATATATGTGTGTGTGTGTGTGTGTATGTATATGGATATGTATATGTATATGTAATTATAAAAAATATATCTATGCATACCTATATATGTATATATATACATGCAAGGGTAATTATTGTAAATCGAGTAGGAAGAATAACGTACATATAAATATTTACATAGAATATATACTTCTAATATGCATATTTGTAATCAGTCATTTGCTTTGTATTATTATGTCCATGTTCCACCATGATAAGGAAGTGGGATCACAAGAGGGGGAATTCGTGTAGTAGAGCCACCTATATATGCCACCTGGGGGTGGGACATGATGAGACCACGAGGGCCAAGGGGGTTCTGCCTGATTAATCAGGGTACTACCTTTGGGTCTAGGTTGGTCTCCACTAGATACGCCACCTAGGGGTGGGACATGATGAGCCCACAAGGGCCAAGGGGGTTCTATCTGATTAATTAGGGCACTGCCTTTGGGTCTAGTCAAGCATGAGATCCACCATTGTAATCTTACCTTCCTACCATGGTGCAACATGAGGGGGCGATCAATTATGGAAAATGTTTGTTATGATGTTTAATATAGACTTACTCATACTTAATTCTAATGCCCAATGTGGAGTGTTAGTTGTTAGGATATTTTAGAGATGGATTTCTAACTTACTCATAGGGACTAAACAAATTCAAAGTATCCTCTAGGGCCTCTTTTCTTGGGAAATTGATAATTTGGGAAAGATTTAGGGGTAACCCAAAAAAGGGACATTACAATTTTTGTCAAGGGCGGTAAATAAATTCAAAAGCGGTAAAATTGTCAAAAGCAAAAAAATTTCTCAAGAGCGAACAATTTTGACAATGGCAGCCATTTAACATTAAAATATTCAAAAACGAACATTTGTAATGAAGGCGAAAACAAAGGTGAACAATTGAAGCAAAAGCAAACAAATAAATCTAGGGCGTGCATAAAACTCAAAAGTAGTATATCCAAAAACTACAAAAGTGGTAGAAATGATTCAAAGGCATAAAAAACATAAGATTAGTGCTTTCACCTAAAAATTTATCATGCATTAATTACTCAAAAATTGAAAGACAAAAATAGGAAAGGAAAGGGTACATACTGACGCACCAATGCTCGCAAGCCACCCGAACTCATGAACCGCATCCTACAATGTGGGGCTCCTCGAATCCTCGTCATATCTCCTCGACAATCACAAAATCAAGAAATCCAAAGGCAAGAAATTACTATAGACTCAAGATGCAAATGAGGTAAATTAAATCCTAATTACCCATTTTAACCCCCCAAACCCTAATTTTTTACCTAGGAAACCCTCCTAGGTTGAAATTAGGATTTGTGGGGAATATTTGAACAATCAACGAGGGTCCTATAGGCTTAATTTTTTGTCTTCTATGCATCTAAACTAAAATAAAATATTATCGCGAGTCCGACCCCAAAAAATGAATTTTTCAGCCAACCTCTTGAGGGGGTTAGCCTAGTGTCCATCTTTCCATCGATCGTTGGGGCACAGTGTGGCATATATTTTTTTTCAAATCTTGATCTTAACACCAAAATCTTTGAAACAAAGCAATCTGTACTTTATCTCAAAGAGGGGCAAAATGCAGACATGCAAAAATGACCTAATACTTATCACACATCCTGAATGATATTTTCTCATCATCAACATCATTATCATCTAATATCACTGAATTTCACATCAATTGCATCAAAAAACCTAATTTCCTCTATTAATTAAATAATATTAAATAATTTAATTAATTCACTTTTCCATCATTTTAACTAATTAAATATATTTCATTTATTTAATAAAGTCCTAATCTAACTTTATTCTACCTAATTAATTAATTAACATCAATTATTTAATTATGTCGCTAATTTACACAATTCCCCTAAATCAATTAAATTGTTATCACTTAATAGTTTAATTAAATCACTTTCCCCTAAACTTGAATAATTAAATTAATTATTCAAAACATCATTCAAAAAGGTCAATACAAACAAATACAACTTTGTTTGTAAAAGTCAAACATGATTTGCACTTTCAACTCAAAAGGCTTAATTAATTAATTACCCTCACCCACTTTCATGATTGAGAAAATTATGATCCCCCGATTGCTCACTCTGATTGGCTGACTAATTCATCTATTTCTTGATTGATTCATCTATTCTTCAATCCCACTGAAGGCTCAACTTGATTTCTTCAAATCCCACTGAAAGCTCAATCTATCTCCTCAATTCCACTGAACACTCAAATTGATTTCAGCAATCACACTGATTACGTAATCAAAATCCACTAATTCTTCCCATCTAATTCCTCTCAACATCTTTCAACCATTGTTCAGGATATTATACTATGCAATCTTGCAAATTCATCTCGAATCATAAAATCTATATAACAATCCTCTTCATCCTAAAAAATGATCAGAGAATTCACATCTTTTGCACAACGAAGTAAGGTCGAATTGACTCTCACAATATTTTACACACATCTTCGATCAAACATCATGTCACTTTGAATCTTTTGCAACACATAAATGTAGGCTTCACATTGATACACCAACAATCCAACAACATTGTGAATACAATTTGACACTAGATGGTAACGCTATGTTTTATGAATTCAATTTATGTTCTCTCCTTTGATTACATTGTTTGATTTCATTTCTTCGTAGTTTCATTTCATGAGTAATGTGTATGAATCTTGATCTTTTGTTTGAATTAGATTAGTTTAATTGATTCATTTTGATTTCTTTATGCTTATCAATTTCCCCCTTACACACATGTAAAATGAGAGTAATCAGAGATGTACATGTGAGTATACAATGACTCCAATATCAAATCACCAAGATCCGAATAGCCATAATCCCACAAAATCACCATAGTAAAAAGAATCCATAAATATATTATATAGAAATAAAAAAAAATAAATCATGCCAAAATATATCCAAACCTGATCCACTGTGTAGTGCTTTGAAAAAGCTTTTTGTCGACTATAAGAAGTCCAAAATCTTAATATGTATGTGCAAGTTATGACCTCTTCAATCTTGAAGGGAACATACGACTTCCAAAAATAAAATCACTATCAAAGTAGAAAAATATTGAAAAACCATTGATACCACAACGTAGTTCTTGGAACTACCTTTCCAACGAGTATAAGAAGTCAAAAAACGGACACCTTGGGCAAAAGTTATGCCCCCTGGAAAAAAGTTGCCCAATTTTTCTATATAATCAAATCTAGTGGCCAAAGGGTGGCTGGGTGGTGGTGGTGGTGGCACCACCTGCCTGCAATCAGACCCGATCGTTGCATAAATTCTAGTTTAATTTTAAATATTTTAAACATTGGAGGATTTAAATTTTGATTTAATAAAATAGGGCGACATTAAATTTTTGTTCTGGTAGTATTAAATTTTATATTTTGCCAACATTGTCCATGTTGGACTGACCACCAAAACTAGAGGCTTAATGCCCCATCGACTGGCAATTGACATGATACCTATAGTCGGTACTTGGCACCCCCCAAGTACTTTGCAGTACAGGGCATGGGGGGTCTATGGACCCCCCCCCCTCCCCCCCAAATTTACTAATTTTTTTTAACTTTTTAAAAATTGGGGTTTTAATTAACTGTGCAAGAAATAATATTTGAAACCACATAATTTTTGAAAACAATTCTTCGACCCACATAATTCGATGGTCGTGCGATTGTATAGCCAAGGGGCCATTGGGAATTTTTTTTGCATTTTTTTCCAGTAACCAAAATATGTCGAATTTTATGTCAATCTTCATGGTTCGAGCCTTCTGGATCCAATGACAAGGTTTTTTTTATCCCAAGGGGTTATCTGCAACATTTCCCCTACAAAACCCACATTATGAACATCCATAAAAACCCCTTTTTCCAACAAAGATTCATAAACCCAGATTTACAAAAAACAACCACAAATTTGCAACCCTAAAACCCCAAATCTATAAAACTAAAACCCCAAATTTACAAAAAAAACCTACAAAAAACCCTCATATCTTGTATTGTCTTCATTCTTTCCATGTAGTCCCTAGATTCAACTATGCACCAGATCTACTCCAACAAGGGTTATACAAACCACAACCATGGATATGATAACAAATGAAAGGAAAAATGTATCCACCCAAGATAATTTCCACATAATCCAAATAGATAAATCTATGAAAAAAAATATTCAAAATCCATATGCAAAATAATAAACAAAATACCATCAAAGATGACATAACATATACCCTAGAAAAACTTTCAAGAGGGAAAAACTTAGCCTCTAAAAGCATCTATCACTCATGTATTATTCAACAATAAACATTACAATACATCTTTAAAGTCCTCCATGAACACCTTTGAAACATCAAGCTCTCTACAAGCACTCCATGTGAACAAGCATGTAACCACACATCCCATGCCATGCTTCAACCCTCACAAATTCTAACAATAGTTAAAATTTAACTAGCCAACCATCCAACCTTAGACAACTATCCATGTGTTTTCTTTTATAGAAACAATCTCACACAAAACCACCTAGTGGTATTACATAAAACCAAGATACCATGAGATTATAAAACCATTATCCCCTCATTTAATATTGGTACTAAGATTTCCCAATATTAAATAATATTCCCATGTGCAACCCCATAGTAAATATTTAATCACAATGTTACATGTACAACACATAAGCTAGCCCCAAGAATGCTAGACCCATGTGATGCACACACCCCTAGATTTCCTAGGTGCACCACATAATAAATAAATATTATATTATAACATTATGCAAGGTGGATAATACACCTTTTCCTAATAAATAAGAAACAAGAGTGGCGAGTCACAAAGAAAATAGAGAACGTGGTGTTAAGTGGAAAGTTTTTCTCCCACTAGTCATGGCTTAAGATGGGGAGATATGAAGTGGATATGGTTGAAAATTTCTTAAGATTATAATGATTATGGTTTATGGATTCTATACTATGTTTTGATACCTTAAAAAAGTAAAGAGGTCTCACAATATCTAGATGAGGGAATATGCCATGTATATGTTGTTGGAACAAGTGGTGCATTAGGTTTAGAATTAGTTGTTGAAAGTAAAGTTGTTTTTGAAGAATTGGTTGCTCATTTATATGTGGAATACTATACTATTTGCAAGCCATTAAGATGATTGGAATGAATGGGTTCAAAGGTCTCTTCCCACATTAATGTTATAGAAAGAGGAGACATCATGCATTGCAAAGAAGGTTCATGGAAGTTTCTACTTAGCAGTTGGAACAAAAGAAGACAAAATTAGACGAGTCAAATAGGAAGGCAACACAATTATGCTTTAAAATAAAAGGGAAATTCACACACAAGATATGTGTGTGATATGTTTGGAGAAATAATAAAATTTAGTCTTGGTTCCATGTAGTCATATGTATTGCTATACATCACGTTCATCACACTTATCAAGTTTCTCACTTTGTCAATTACACATACAACAAGTTATCAAGTACTCTTGTCACTAATATACAAAAATTTAGCTACAATATGAATGCAACCATAGCGTATTTGTTGAAGGGAAGATCCAAGTGGTGTATATAAGGGAGAGAAACTTATAATTATCACATGTAAATCTTTCTTTTTTAATAGTCAAGTTGATACACATACTCTAGTTTAATAATTGTGAATGTTGGTGTAAATAGGTGTTTTACCTATCTAGATCCTATTTACATGTTAAGTCCACTTAGGTCTTAGGAGGGAATCTTTATAGTTAGTGTTATTTGTTACTAGATCGTATCTTATCTTTTGGAATTTAATGCTTGCATCATAAGTCATTTAATATTCGTTGAGGTAGTTGTCTTATTATAGAAGATTAAGACATATTTCAAGATCTTGTCTAATCCTATCTCACAACTCTCCTTTATAAGAAAGACATCATATTCAATATGGAAATCTTGCATCCATAATCATAACATGATATCTCTACTATTTCTCTCTTGTGGAAGTTATTGTTGTCTTGCAGGTGATCCTGGGGTGTTGAGGAGTTCACCATAAACTCCAACATGGTCTTAGAGCTTTAGTGTCACAAACTTCTTCCCAAATATGAGTGACCAATCATGGTGTAAAATTTTTGTTGGGTCTGATTGGAGGTTTCAAGGACCTCACCATTAAATCTAAGGCATTAAAGAAAGTCAGGTTTTCCTTTCGTTTCATCAAATTTCATCTTAATTTATCTAATTTACAAGGGTTTCAAGTTGGGAAAAGGTTACTAGATCCAAGAGGTAGCTAAATTTTTAAAGCACTTTGGGCCAAAATCATCCTTGTCATCACATCTGAAAGGCCAAAAAACCCAATATCGATTGTCAAATGGTAAAAAATGGAGCAATTGTCTTGGGTCTCAAATTTTTTTCTCTAATTTGGTCATACAGTCGTATGGCTAGTCACAGTTGGCATCAAGTACTGTCACATTTTTTTAATCGACTATTTAAAAAAAAAATCTAATTTTTTGTTTATTAAAAATATAGTTTTTGATTTTGATTTTTTAAAAAATTTTGCAAGTCACAAACTTGCAAACCTAACTATTGTACCCGAATGACCACGTGGCACATCCAACATGGACCCCGCCTCCCCACATCACCAACCGAACTCACCAATTCGAAACCCTGTCATTTAGCATACATTTGATGAATATTCCAACATCTTTTAAGTATATTCCAACTGATCCATCCCAGATTCTAGAATCTTTGGAATGTTTTGTCTACTAAATATTCCGAGAGCATATTCTAGTCGAAGTGAATATTCTATCAGCATAAAGTATATTCTTCTTGTGATAGTCAATAGACCATCAAATTTAATCACATCGATTATTGAAATCAACACTACATCATCAGTGATGTTAGCATCCAATTGGATTTTTTGACCCCCCTCTTTGTTGGAGTTTTTGAATTTGTAGGAAAAATTTGGAGGCTCGTAACTTGGACATACAAACTCCTTTTCTCGAGTATTTTTTTTGATTTGGGGTAGAATTTTACAATATTTGTAGTGGTGCATTTGGTTTTTAATTTTGGTGTCTAGTGTTTCCATAAATTTCAAATTTTCACATGTGTTGCTAAGTTGTTCTCGTTTTGGGAACTTTCAGGTCTCCGTTCTTGCTCCTACGATAACATTTTGGGTGATTTTTGTATATTTTTCTTTGGATTATGTTTTACAATCATTTCTAGGATATTTTGGATTATCTTCTTTAGCAATGCGGTCTAGAACACCTATTTGAAGTGTGACACCTTTCAACATCGACATGGAGAAACTTGAGCATTCTTTAGAGACATCACACATCATATTTCTTCCTGCATCTTCCTTTCAGGAATGGGAAGACATCCTGCATACTATCTTGGTCTTATTTCTAACCAAGGGGAGGAATGTTATTCAATGCTCATGGATCATCTTCAACATTCATTGTCAGGAATCCACCATCTTTGTAATAGACTCAACATTGAGGGGGGTTGAATGGTCTCTCTTCTTCTCTCTTATGGGGGTTCTTGTTCCTTGTATGGAGTTTTGACATTCTCATGCATCATTGAGAGCATCTTATTTTTATCTCTCTTTTGGGGAGGGGTTTTGTCCCACTAGGTTTTATCTTTTTCTTTGTTTGGGAGAAATTGATTTTGCATATGTACTTGGGTACCTAACATGGCCTCATACTTGGGAAACATAACATATCCTAGGATTAATTGGTTGTAGTTTTGATATTGACACATAAATGACCACTGATGGTATTGAGATCCCTTGTGACCTTATGAAAAAACTTTGGGAGATGTATGGAGACTCAAATGAACCTCCATTCCTAGATGATCTCATTGTGGATTATCTTGTTCCACTTGTTGAGTTTCAACCAATTGATGATAAAAAAATTATTGTGCTTGCTCATTGGGAAATATATGGTAGTTTTGTTGACACAAAACCTTCTCCCTCTCCTCCTACTGAGACTTCTATTGAGACTTTAGTTTCTATGGCTCCTAATCTAGGTTACTTGAGGGTTCATATTCTTCATCTATGAGTCAACATCTTGAGGCTAATAACTCTTGTAATCCAACATTAGAAGAATCATCTAGTGTTCTTACTCCATCATATGTTGAGGACACAATGGGGGACGATAAGTGTAATCGAATAACATGCATTGATATCTCATCTCCTTCATCGACCATTTCTTTTGAGAATGCTTGTGTTGCCACGGTTTCAGCTCCTTGTGATTCAGTACAACAAGACATAAATCATCTTCCAAAGATGACTACCTAGAATGAGTACTTGATAGACACTGGTATCCTTCCAATACTTCTTCATTAAAAACTAAAAAAAGTGATGTCTAAAGAATTTGAGAGGTTTTAATGCTTCCTCAATGTTATCCTAGAAGGACTTAACTATTAAAAAAATACATCATCTAGCCTAGAAGTCGCCTTACCTAATCCACAACAAAAATTCATACTTTTTGAGGAAGTAATTTGCTAGGTGAAATACCTTTATTTGCATCACATGTGATACCATTATTAGTAATCACAACCTTAACCATGTGTACCTCCATGGGCGTAGAAGAGCATGGAGCATTGCTAATAAGGGAGTCATCCTCCAAACAAAAAATAATCCACTACATTGGAAGTAAATGTTATGATAGGAGACAAAATGCCACTAAATATGAGCTTTGAATCCTTTAATAAACTAGAGTGTGGAGGAATTTTATAGCAAAGAGAAGTTACAACCATTAAGAGTTTGAAAAATGAGAATGAATTAGTATTTCAATATATATTTTGATTTTACTATACATTATATCATTAAAGTTATTTTTATTGTTATTGGCATCTTTTTAATCACCCATATCTTTCAACTTTATAAATATGAAAGTGTCATCATTATAAATGTTCAATTTCATGTTTTTTTTATGTGTGTATATATCTCTATACCCCTTAGATGTGTCTATAAATCCTTCTAAAAAATAAACAAATACAAATCCTTCTACAATGTATCATTTTATCATTTTCACATATGAATAAGAAAAAATGAAGATACACAAGACCTTTTGATTCTTGAAAATTTGTTAGACTATGAAATCAAGTGAATTTGCTTCTCACATTCTTGAAGGTGGATCAAGTTAAAACTAGCTTATCTATCTTAATATATTAAGATATATATATATATTATACGCTGAGAGATATCATTTTCTCAACGTATTTTTTTTTTTTTTTTTAAATTTAAAAAATATGCCTCGAAAATGATATCTCTTGGCGTATAATATATATATCTTAATATATTAAGATAGATAAGCTAGTAGCAGTCATGTCGTGTGTAACACGTTGAATAAATTAATATTTTTAGGGTTATGATTGTTAAAATCCAAGATCACCTGCATGCAAATGGATACCTATCACATGCAAAAGACATTCAGAACAAACAAGATCTGTAAACCTCAAAGTGTAAAATGCATTATTAGAATCTAAAATATTACAAAGAGATCAATCCTTATGAAGGAGATTAAGAAACCCTAAAAGGGAAACCCTAAATGAAACCCTAGTGTGCACACTTAATAATTAATCAATTATTAATGTGCCTAAGTTTAGCTTAAGCAACTAGAGGAATAAGTGACTTAATTAATTAACCAGTATGATATAATTAATTAAGCATAATAACTTATTACTCTAACACCCCCCCTTAAGATGAACTTAGGAAGAAGCTAAAACACTAGAAGAAGATGCATGCAAGCAAAGATGGGTCCCGACAACTAGGCCTGATCAGGTACCCATTTACAAATGCAAGAAAGAGGTAGAGGAGGAAAACCCAGTGGGACAAAACCCCCCTACAATGATATGACATGTTGCAAAGAAGCACTGGAAGAACACTGTAGAGTAACACTGGAACCGCAATCTGGCAAGCAAGGAAATATACTTCTGTCTACAAGAAACCATATCGGAATCATAATGATGCAACAGCAGACTCGATGCCACGGAACACTCAAAAACTCCAAACGGGAACAACGCTGGAATCTATGAAGCAGCAGTCGATTATTGAATGATGTATTACTGAAAACGAAGTGCAAAGATGCAAGAGGCACTCTCCCAACTGCCAAAATATCTAGGCAATCTCCAAAACACCCATCGGGTCAAATTTGGAATAACAAAAAACCTAGGGTAGATATAGAAAAAAGTGCATGGGTAGCAACATAAAGCTCCTCAATACCTTTCCAACGCCGCAAAGATAGCAAAAATCGGAGATAGTGGCAAAGAGTTATGAGCTCGAAAGCATAAAATAAACATCTGACTTCAACCAGCAATAAATGTAGTAAAACAGGAAAATACTATAAAATAAACTACACCAAATGAAAGTACTCGGAACCAGCTTTCCGGCGATATCTCGTTTGCCCAATTTTGATACCGTATGCCCAAGTTATGCAAAAAAGAAAAAAACTGCTTCTTTAGAGAAAACTAGGGTTAGAGGGGACAAACACCGCCGTACGGACGCTGACGTCATGCTGTTCACGGGCATAAATTTGACGGCCTGGAGGCTGTCGCCGCAAAAAAGCACCCCCATGCAGAAAAATCCGTTGAAGCCCCTGGCGGCCAATATGAACAGGGGTTGGGTGTTGAAAGCGGTTGGGTGCAGAGCAGAGCGGTGGTCGTCTATGTGACCTGCTGCTGGGCCAGAATGAGCCCGCGGGGGCTGGCGGGGAGGTGGCGGAGCTGGAGGGGGAGCCACTGGCGGCGATTGTGGGCTGGTGGCCACCTGGTGGTGGATCTCATCTGTGCTAGGAGCGCCACCCGAAATCCAAAAAATGCCATTTTAAAAATATTTTTTTGATTTTTGTGCCTCATGAAGCGTGCCGGGGAGGCCGTACGGCCTCCCTGGCAAATTTTTTTTGCCTCAGAAACCAAATGCTCGAAAATGGATGATTTGACAGGCGTTTCTAGGGTTTTGGGGCACTGCGAACGCGATGGCGACGTCCGTTTGAGCCCATACTATGCCGAAAAATTGGCTACCCCCAGATATTGCAGAAAAGATGCTTGTGGAAACCCTTGCACTTGAAACTCACAGAGAGGCCATATCTTCAAATCACGAACAGACAGCGGCAGGTCTAGAGCTCTGATACCATGTTAAAATCCAAGATCACCTGCATGCAAATGGATACCTATCACATGCAAAAGACATTCAGAACAAACAAGATTTGTAAACCTCAAAGTGTAAAATGCATTATTAGAATATGAAATATTACAAAGAGATCAATCCTTATGAAGGAGATCAAGAAACCCTAAATGAAACCCTAGTGTGCACACTTAATAATTAATCAATTATTAATGTGCCTAAGTTTAGCTTAAGCAACTAGAGGAATAAGTGACTTAATTAATTAACCAGTATGATATAATTAATTAAGCGTAATAACTTATTACTCTAACAATGATTATAGTTAGCATTTAGGATTAGGATTTATATCATTGTTAGGGTTGGCATTAGGGTTAGGGTTTGGTTTAGATTTATTATTATGATTAGGGTTATGGTTTAGTGTTAAGGTTGGGTTTATGGTCATAGTTAGTGTAAGAATTATGTTAGGGTTAGGGGTAGAATTATGGTTAGGGTTAGGGTTTGGATTATAATTATAACAGGTTTTAGGTTAGGAATAAGGATTTGGTTAGTGTTCAGAGTAGGGTTGGAATTACTATTAAGGTTTGGATTGTAATTATAATGAGGGGTAGGGTAAGGATTTATATTTGGTCAGGGCTATGGTTTGGGTTAGGATTAGGGTCAAGGTTAGGATTAAGGTTAAGAGTGGTATTAGGGTTATGATTTGGTTTACGATTATGATTATGGTGAGGGTTAGGGTTTAGACTTATGATTAGGGTTATAGTTAGTGTTAGGGTTTAGTGTTAAGGTTTAATGTTATACATTGAATAAATTAATATAATTAGGGTTATGATTTATATCACAGTTAGGGTTAGCATTAGGGTTAAAGTTTATATCATGGTTAGGGTTAGCATTATATTTAGCCTTGGTTAACCATTTGGGATTAGGGTTTAGCATTTAGGTTTATGATTATGGTTAGGGTTAGGGTTTAGGCTTATGGTTAGGGTTATAGTTACAATTTGGGTTTAGTGTTAAGGTGAGTGTTAGCATTAGGTTTATGGTGAGGGTTAGAATTTTGTTCTATGGTTAGGATTATGTTTAGGGTACTAATTATGGTTAGGGTGAGGAAATGGGTAGGATTGGGATTATTTATATGATTATGATAGAATGATAGAATAATAGTTATGGTAGGTTTAATATCAAGTTAGGATTAATGTTAATGTTAGAGTTCAAATAATGGTTAGGCTTAGGGTTTACATTATGGTTATGATTTTATAAATGATAAGGGTTTGCATCTCTTATGTTTGATAAAAAAACCCTTCTTGCTCAATGTCAAACCCTAAATCTATTTGAAATCTAACCCCAACCCTAACCTCAAGCTTTATCAATAAACCTTGACCCAAATTGAACCCTAACCCTAACCCTAATTGAACACTTTCCCTAAATAAACTCCATTATAACCCTAATTGAACCTTAAGCCTAATTCTAACCATTATTGAACCCTAACCCTAACTCTCATTGAACACTAACCCTAATCCTCATCAAACCTTATTTAAACGCTAACCCCAATTAAATCATAACCTTTAATTGAATCCTAACCATAACACTAATCCTTATCGTAATTGAACCCTTATTGAATCCTAAGTATTATTGAACCCTACTCTTAATTTTGACCCTAACACTAACCCTAAGTGAAAAATTACCCTAATTAAACTCTAACCCTAACCCTAATTGAAGTCTAACCTTAACCATTATTAAACTTAGACCCTAAGTCTAAATAAACACTAACCCTAATTGAACTCTAACCCCAACCCTAACTATAATCCTCATCGAACCTTGATTGAACCGTAACCCTAACTTAACTATAACCCAAACTTTGAAGCCTAATTAAATCCCAACCTTAAATAAACCTTAACCCTAACCCTAACCTTATGTGAACTCTAACCATAAATCCAATCATAAAACCTTAACCCTAACCCTAATTGAATTCTAAATGTAACCCTAAATGAAAAATAACCCTAATTGAAACCTAACCCTAATTAAGTGTTAACCCCAACCCTAATTAAATGCTAACCCTAACCCTAATAGTCTCCTTACTTTATCGCCACCAAAATTGTTAAGAGAAAATAACCATTTTAAAATAAAGTTTACATAAACCATTCCAAACTCCATAAAATTGTGTAATTGAGTGCCAAACTATTGATTTCCTTCCATTTGTATGAGTTGCATGTATAAAATAAAGTAGAAAAAATTTACAATTAATAGTCTCCCTAACCCTAATAGTCACCTTACTTTACCGCCACCAAAATTGTTAAGAGAAAAGAACCATTGTAAAAGAAAGTTTACATAAACCATTCCAAACTCCATACAATTGTGTAATTGAGTGCCAACTATTGATTTCCTTCCATCTGTATGAGTTGCATATATAAAATAAAGTAGACAAATTTACAATTAATAGTCTCCCTAACCCTAATAGTCACCTTCCTTTACTGCCACCAAAATTGTTAAGAGAAAAGAACCATTATAAAATAAAGTTTACATAAACCATTCCAAACTCCATACAATTGTGTAATTGAGTGCCAACTATTGATTTCCTTCCATCTATATGAATTGCATATATAAAATAAAGCTAGAAAAATTTACAATTAATAGTCTCCCTAACCCTAATAGTCTCCTTACTTTATCGTCACCAAAATTGTTAAGAGAAAAGAACCATTGTAAAAGAAAGTTTACATAAACCATTCCAAAATCCATACAATTGTGTAATTGAATTGAGTGCCATATAACCTATTATGTAATTGATTGTGTAATTGAGTGCCAACTATTGATTGTGTAACTGTGTGTGATTAGGTTTAGGGTTTTGTTTGTATACCATTATTAGTAAGATTAGGTTATAACTATTTAATATACAATATTAAGGTGTTTAATTCAATTGATGTATATTTATATATTTAAGAGTCTATTTATGTTTTAAATTAAAACTATTTAATATATAGTATTAAGGTGTTTAACATATTTAGGAGTCTATTTATGTTTTAAAATATAATGAAGTGTTTGCCTATATAATATTAGAGAAAAATAATGTTCAATTATTGATAGAAATTGAGGGGATGTTAGAATATTAATAAAATCACAACTATTGAGTCTTTTCCATACATAAGTTTAATGACAAACCATCGAATTCTAGGCCTGGTATAGTGTTTTTTTATCCATGTAATCATCACCAAGTTAAGAATAAAAATCAACCACTGCCAAATTCATCACTATTATTTTTATTAAGAACTGTAAAATAATACATTATATTTAGAAAGAGTGCAGAAAATTATAATGCTCCAGCATAAATCTACTCTTTTGTCATGGCCTCAACATTGAGATCCACACCTCTAGAGAAAAGGGAAAGGTTGTTTGCATGCAACACCAACTTCATGATGTAAGTAAAAAAAAGTGACTTAAATAATACAACAAAAGTGATTTCTCATGCACCCCAAATTTTATATTTCCAAAACAAAAAAAATTCCATAAAAAATATTTACCTCTTAAAATTAAATACATCATTTTTTTTCTAATTTTAAAACATACAATTTATTCATACTTTGAAATCCATTTTATTACATTAAAAAATTAAATGAAAAAATATTTGAATTATTCTTCTCCTGCCCTCAAACATATACTTCTCAAATTTACATGATAAAATATGTACATATATAATCCCGTCCCACTAAAGTTAGATTCATTATCATTAAACCTTTTCCATTAATCTTGTGTCGCTGGAAGGAGTGTGAGCAAAGACATTATAAGGTTAGCAAAGACATAATAAGGTTAGCAAAGACATAATAAGGTTAATCAAATTATCAGCGTCATAAATGATATAGCCACTAAATAATATTGACGTCAGTGCCCCATATATCATCATGGACAATTTTCCCAATAGAATGATAATCTGCAATAAAACCCACATAAAGTCAATATTAAAAATCATATTGTAAAACATAAATTAATTTAAATGACACTAACTTTTTAAATATTTTATATAAGAACATTTTTTCTAATAGAATGATACTCCACAATAAAACATATGTAAAAACCAACATTCAAAATCATATAATAAAATGAAAAATAATTTAAATGATGCTAACTTCTTAAATAATAATAATTTTGTAAATAGTTAAATATTTAATAAAAATTACTAAATCACAAATGTCTTTTCTTCCATCAACTTTTCCCATATATTTGAAAATATATATTATATATTCTTTTCATCCAAACCAAATATAAGTTTTCTTTTTCATAAGACTATTTACTTCAAAACTTTTCTATTAAATCTATATAACAGCTCCCATCTAAAGAAGAACGTTTAACATGGTCCCCCACTATAGGGCCTTCAAAAAAGTAAATTACATTAACACCAAACTTCAAAAGGGTTAAACCATGCAAAAATATGTGAATAGGACATGGTATGCCACTTACCACTTTTTTTTATTCTGCATAGTATTTGGAAAAGTAACGTTGATTTGACTGTCTGTAAGGACATCTCATTTGGTAAGAGATAAGGGTCATATTATAATTAGGACCTTGCAAATGGAATTCTAGCTAGTGTCAATTTTTCTTGTCAAAAATTGATTTGGTACTAATTATTATAGATGTCCTTTTGTTGGTAACAATTTTGATATAGATGGAATTAAATACTTCAATTAAATTATGGATCACTCTCAGATAATTTGGGTTCCTTTCAAACCGTAAATTTTATTTCAATCTATGGTAAAGTGGCAATATGATGTATAATAAAAGAATCTGTTCATGACAATTGCATGTCAATTGTTTTCTGCACTAGTATACGGTGAAAGGTCGTTTGCATGGAAAAACTTAAAGAATCGCGCATCTTATGACCACTTAATAAATTAAAGTTCCCAGGGGTTAGAATAGATGAGATGCAAACATAAATTCAGGTTTAGTTAATAGTAATACATTCCTCGTAAAGCATCAGTTACAAATTCTGATTAAAAGACATAAAACAGTAGCATTAAACCCATAAATTTTGAAGTTATGAGGCTCCTCATATTATCAAAAGCATGGTGTAAAATTAAATGAACATCGTGTTACCTTAGTTTATATAATGTTGTAAATCAAATCCATCGGCTCATCCCTCCGCTAGGTGACTCTTTGACTACCAACGGTTACGATTGAATGCATGGTAGTTGCTGCCCACTATTGATGATGGAAGGTGAGGAATGCATGGCAGCCACTGCCCACTACTAAAGATGGAAGGTGAATCATTTCTTTTTGCTAGGACCGTTATTTGTGCTGGCCTCTTATAGGGATCGTGCTGTCATTGTAGAGTTACATCTCTCTCCGCGTAATAAAATGGTGTTCATTTTTAAATTCTTTAGTGTTATAATTTTCACTACTTCATTTAATCCATCATTTTATTAGATTAGTAGAAACATATTTTTCTATGTAACTCATTAATATTATTATCTATTTTAACAATATTTTTTATGTTTTTCAAACTTTTAATATTACAAGAAAGAATGAATTGTATCCATATCAAAATGACCTCATTCATCATTAATACTCATTCCATTTTACTTCATTTTAATCATTAAAATACTAGTTATTCCAAAATACTATCAAATCTTATCATTAAAATATTAGTTATTCCAAAATACTATCAAATCTTATCATTAATATCAAAATGCATTTATGAATAATACAAAAACATAAAATCAAGTCGGTGAAATTTGGAACCTAAAATTCGAAGTGTAATCAAAATGAATAAAACAAAATGAAAAGTGTACTAGTCAAAATTGGACAAAATGAGAGCAACGTGCAAGGGTTTGTCCTACCGGTTGCCACGTTAAGTGGGAAAAAACAGAAGCAAATAAAACATGGACAAAAAGGCCCGCTATGGGCCGACACACTTGTTTTTTCAGCTTCTAAGGCAGGTGTCGGTTCCACACTATTATTTTTCATAGCAAAACCGGTCATGTTGATTTATAGAGAAATGGCTTTATTCAAAAAAGTTTTGAAATTGGTCATAGAGAAATGGCTTCATTCAAAAAAGTTTGGAAGGAAGATATATTGCCTATTTTTGTCCATTTTGACATATTAGAATGTGTTGCACTTTTCAAATATATTTGGATGTGACATTAGGGCTATCAAAAAGATGGATAAACATTGGCTATTTTTGTCCATTCTCACATTTCTCAAATCTTCTTAATCTTTTCTGATATGACATTAGGGAAAGGATAAGTATTGGTTATTTTCTTTTTAAAAGTTTTAATGGTTTGTTAAATATTTCTCTTGAATCATTATAAGATTGACATAATTTTAAATATAATATGATTTAAATGAAGAAGTATATTTTAAATGGGTTTTAAATCACTAGATAATTAATAAAAACATGTTTTCAAATTATTGTATAAATATAATAGAAGGGATGAATTTCATTCTAGAGAATAATGATCAAATTGTAGAAATAAATGATAGTAAATCAAGAACTTTCCACCCTTGTATGTTTTATATAATGAACATGGTTAGTTCAAACACTTGCAAGATTGACTAGGCTTTCTTTATCAATAAGAATATCCATAAGCATTTGTGCATGGTTACATTGGCATATGAGTTTTTCATGATGCCATATAGTCTCTAGTTTGGCACATGCCAAAACATTCTAAAAAATAAACATGGTAAGAGAATATGAGAACACTAATATAATTTTTAACCACTTACCTTAGTTGTGATATGGTAATTATTTGGTTCATTATAGGATGATATGGTGCAGTATAGACAAATTGATCGTGAGTATGGACATACCATATGAGGATAATATAACTATCCATGGATATGTGGATTGGTTCATCTAACTTTCAATATTCACTTATACCAAAGTTCTAGGTTACACTGAAAGGAAAGGAAAGGTCCTTTTATAGTCCACGATACCAGGCAGTCTATTTTTGGGTCTACAAATGGCTTACAGTATATGGGACTCCTCATACTCCCAATATGAGGGAGGCACCTAATTTGTGCTCCACAATACGAGGTGTACATACCTTACCCCCTATAGGATTTGAACTTGTGACCTCTCTTTCAAGAGTACAAGTTCTCCACCATTAGGCCAACTCAAGCCTCTAATATTGCCTATATCCAAATCATATGATCCATATTTTGGAGTTAAATAGCCAATTAACCACCACATTCTTCATTTTGAGGTCTAGGCATAAAGAGGAGTCCATCAAAATTAGTCATACCTTTGTAAATCAAAGAAGATGTTAGTAATGTTGTTGATAAAGATATTTGTATTTATAATTTTAAGCTAATTGAAGCTAGGTCATCATTTGATCCAATAGGTCTTATGGGAGAAAAACTTGGGAAAATTATACACATCTACCTCACTTAGAGGAATTTTTTGGCAACTTTTAGCAATGAGTCAAAAGTTAGAGAAATATAGTATTATCATCTAAACAACTAGTAGAAGATGATAAAGAGGTGAGACCACCAACATATAATTAAAATCATCTAGTAACAACCTTATTCCTAATTATATATGTTGGAGTTGATAGTGAACCCCACAACTCCCAAAAATTACCTACAACCAAAATGCCTATCACATTAAGATAAAATGGATCTAAGTTGCTATGAAACCATGATAAGAAAATTGATCCAATGAAGCACCTGATATGCCTTATGTATTGAATAATGAATACTTGAATATAATACAATGTACAATAATGAATTCCTATAAAAAATAAATAAAAACCTAGATGAAACCCTAGATGAAGATTAATTTAGATCATGAAAAGTGTCCTCATCCTATGATATGAGACAACATGACCTAAATATAGATTAATCTAATAATACAAAATAATTTTTAAGTTTAACTTAAGTGAATAAAGTAAAAGGGGTTTAATAATTAATTAATTATTAGGCGATTACCTATTTATTGCAACACCCCCTCTTAAGATCAACTTAGGGAGATTCTAAGAACCTAAAGATGAATAAAATGATGGATGCATGGGTGGGTCCTAGCTACAAGGCCTAATGAGGTACCCATGCACAAACAAATGAATCTTTCATAACTAGAGAAAAGGAGAAAAAATTATGGTAAAAAGCTCCTATCTAAAAGAGAAAATGAAATAAATGCACTAGTAAAAGAAGGATATAATGAAGAATATATATGACCACAAAGGATTGCTTCTACCACACAAGTACACTGGATGTCCCCCCAATAGGAGAGAGAAGATGGGAATATGAATATCCCCATAAAGAAAGAGTTCATGTTCCAATGGTGAAATCTTGAAGAAAGAACATGATCCATGGCCTACAAACAATATTTATCCCCTTAGGAAGAAACAAATCCATTGGTGATTGGAGAAACCATTTCCATAAATTGGATGAATAGGGGATCTAAATCCAAATGATTTGTGTCTTTGAAAAATTACTTAAATATCCACATGTCAGAATGAGATGATGTAAATCTAAGATCTTGTGAAGATTGATGTAGAACAAGCTCCAAATACTGTGATGATGGTCCAACATCAATGATGTGGTTGTTTAGAAAGAGGATATGCATATCCTCAAAATAATCCTTCAAACTTGCAATTTGATAGTCTACAAATAAGGATTATATGTCTACAAGATATGAATCCAAAGTTTTTGTGTCTAGAAGAAGATGAATTTCTTGCTACATTGAACCAATGGGGGCAAAGAATGTGGTGATGCCAAGCTAAAAAGGAACAATAGATGATGGAGATTATGTTGCAAGTGTTGTCATTGATGTCAACAAAATAAAGATTATTGCAGGTGTTGTCATTAAAGTCATTGTTGTCATTGATGTCAACAAAATGGAGATTATCGTTGGTATTGTCATTGATGTCAACAAAATGGTAGTGTGTGGATAATTGCATATGCTACAATCAATAAGTTTTTTAGAAGTAATGCATGTATGATGATGGATGTCATGAGCCTGCTATAATAGTTGTCTTATATTTCCTATTTCTCATGTATAGGTGAATGATGTTGTGATTATAAAGCATTGTATAAGTTGTGAAAGAAAGCATGAAATTGTGTCATGCTGGCAATGGTTCAGGAAGCTGTATTGAAAAGCCCCAAAGAATGCTCTACGTTCCTTTGTATTTGTAGATACGGTTCTGGAGTTTGGTAGATAGTCATAATTAAGTGTGAAGCATGTATGTTCCTAATTTCAGAGTGTAAAAGTTATCACATAAGTTTCCTAAATTAGTAGAGTGAATATTGTGTTGTTGCAGTCATAAAAGGTTTAGATAAATGCTCCACATTTCTCTGTTGTCGACATTATGGTCTTCAATTTGGAGGGTGAGTTTAAAATGTCTATTTTCCTTCTCCCTTCAAGTTTCAAGTGTTGGGATGTACTGTAAGTCAAATTTTCAATGTTCTATCTAAAGATTGTGTTGTATGGGTATGCAAGAGATACTAGTTTTGTGTTTTTTTGCTTATGCCAACATAATGTTGCATTAAGTTGTAGAAGGACGGCATGGAAATGTTGTTGAATATCATTTAATGCTTGTGATGTAATCCACATGATGTAATTTGGTCTCTCTGGTACTGTTGGTGGTCTGGAGTTAACATTTGGAGAGTTAGTGTTTGTTGGGCCAACTCGGTATTTGAGTTGATTGTGCCAATTTTTTGTGGTGTGTGCTAGCATGGGACTATGCATGGATGCAAAATAGGTCATGATTATCTATTGGCTTGGATCACATTCAATTTTCCTTTCGTGTGGATGATTTGGATTTGATTCATTATGGATGTTACATGTTTCATGTTTACACATTTTAGTTTGGTTGACAAGGAGAAATTTTTTGAAGCTTGCGAAAGGTATACATGAAGGATCAAGTTTGTGATCAAAGTATTTATGTCATGTATTGAGTGCTCAATGAAAATGCTGAAATTAGTACACTGAAGGTAGATTAATGAGTGTGAACATATGAAGAAGTATTTGATGTATGCTGAAGTCAATGAGCCGAAATAAGAATTATATAAGTGAAGTGATGAAGGTAGTGAGTCGAAAGGAGTGTGTAAGTGAGTGTTGGAGGTAGTGATCCAAAGGTAGAAGTGTGTGAGTAAGTTCTATTAATATTATTATTATACTTCATGTTTCAAGTGATAGATCTTATAGGTTTGATTGTTAATGCACTTTTATATTTCTCCCAAAACTATTGTTTAGTCACTTCTATCATAAGGAAGTTAGGGCAACATAGTGTCAAAACTTACGGTTGTCTCACCTTGAGGTTGAGGGTTCCAAGTCAATTCTAACCATTTGTGACACTATCCCTCTTCCTAATGAACATGGGAAAAGTGGATTTGTGATTAGGTGGACACCTCCTTTTGCGTTTGGCATAAGTCCCTCATTTTTAGGTCTACCTATTTCACCCCCCTTCATTTTTCCCTATGTTTCAACATCTTGAGTTTCTTCATCTAGTGGGGATCATACTCTTTTTGTTTGGAGTTAGTGTTGTACTCATTCTCTTTGTGTCATTTTGAGTCTACATATTATCTTTTTTATTCATCTACAAAGATATATAAGCCACATATTGACTACTAAAATATAAAATTGGCTCATATTAAACACTATTCTAAAAATTAAACTATTAGAACAAACAACCTTTAACATTAGTTTTGAAATTTAGAATCTTTTGAATTTTTCACTAGAAAGTTAATGAAGCCAAAATCCTTAAGAATTTAATCAAACATTACATTCAAGTAGGCATTCTACCAATCATTTATGTGGCTTTTAAGATAATCACTTGTAAAGTAATAGAGAGAGGTCTGCAAAGTGGTGTAGCCTAACTTTTAGGGTCCATGTAAGCTTGTACATGATAAAGAGATAAATTTTATTTACTCAACCATGATTGAAATGAGATTGAAAATTAAAAATATATTTTCAAATGAACAACAAAGATTAATATTCAATTTACATGGTTTTAACATAACTCGAAATGAAAACAAATTTACAATATCTTTCATAAACAACAAAAAAATTATTACCATTTTGATTACCATTGAAGTACTATTTTGTAACTATAATTTGGTAGTTCACAGTGATGACTAAATAGAAGATTAATTTGTAGTTTTATTTTCACAATTTGTGTTTGAGATTTTTAATTTGATAGTTTTATTTAACGTAAACTATAGTAGTTATGGTTTGTTTTGTATTAAATTTTCTATATTGATTCTTTGGAGGAGAACACATAAAATCTTTCAATAGCCTTGTTAAGACATGAAGCCCTAATCCTACTAGGTTTTATTAATTTTCCCTTATCCTTTGGAATTTTTTTGAAAACATGGTATAATTCATTGAAATTCAATTCTTGGTGAGGGTATTATAATGTACATCCATATACTTAATCTTGTTGCCTAGTCCACATCTTTCTCTTTTAGTGTTGCTTTGTAGAGGTTTCCAATGTTGGCATGTTATCTTGATCTCTATGATTATTGAATTGTGTTTCAAGATCTTCTATTACTATAACTTGTATGTACAATGTTAGAGTGATTCCCATGTTTCTCTAAAGGTGTTCTTCCTTCTATAGTACAATTGTAGCTTCATATTTTCTTTAAAGACAATAGATAGTTTTATAGTAGGCATGAGGTTTCCAATCTGTGAACATAATATTTAAATAATCTATTTAACAATATGGAAAATAATTTATAAAATAACATGAAATCACAAGAAACACATGAGACAATAGATTTTATTTGGATACCCAAATGTATGATTGTATAAATAGATTTCATCAACCCCAAACTAAAAAATAGATTACAATATACACTAAATTTCTAGTATAAAAAGCATATAAGCATTTACAATATATAAAATAGATAAGAATAAAAGTATTTATAGTATATAAATTACATAAGCATTTACAGTATAGAAAAAATCACAATTGATTGAGTAGATAGTAGTGTGCAATTTGAACTTTGTTGGATTTTTTTTAGAGGGATATAGAAAAATTGGACCAGAAAAATAGATGTATTTGTAGCTAACTATTAGATGACATGTTGATTTGTGCATTTTCATTTAATTGGTTGAATTTGAATTTTGTGGATTGATTCATTTGAAATGAACAAATGGATTTAATGAATGTTTAAAATTTTGAATTTTTGTGATAAGTTTGGTAGTTGATTGATTTAGTTGAATACTTGCTTCATTTGGAGTTTTAAATTTATGTCTTCTTATTTTTATAGTTTTATTGGTGAGCCTTACACCTTTGAGTGTGGTGATTTCATGTATTCATAGAGGAAGTGACCAATAGTTAGGAAAATATCACTTGATAAAATAAAGTTGATGAAGAGAGATGGGATGCATCTATTTGTTTGATGTGATACATGGTAATATGTTTCCTTTATAAATGATTTTATGTTAGAAAAATAATATCTAATATGGGTGGTCACTTGATGTCTATTTGGGAAAATTAATATGCTTTTATTTTAAAGTGTCATATGAATATGGGACAATTAAAGTGTATCTTTTTCATATGTGGACTTAATATTAGAATATGGGTCTAAAATATTTTTACATGGTAATGTGTACAATGTGTGTTAGTTTGGAATATTGATAGGTGGATTTGTATGCGTGATATCTATGTCACCTATTTTGAATCAATAATAACTAAGTAGTAAAAAAAAAAAGAACATTGATTGGATCTTAAAATTATTTTTTGGTGCAATAAATTATAGATTTTATGAATATTTAAAAAAAGAATTGATTAAATAAGTTCGCACAACTAGTATTATAATGGTCAAATATTGTACCCAATATAAGAACCCACCCCACTATAGGGACATCTCCCTACTACTAATAAAAACATGTAGAAACCCAACACTGCATCAATGTCGGTTAAAAAGGAACTCACCTTGATGTACTTCTTTGCATTGTCCTAAGCACCACAATTCTTGGCGCAGATAGGGGATAGGGCCCCACAGTGGGGAAGGGTTATATACTATGTATAATTGTTGACCAAGATGGGTCCAACTTTATGATCTTATTTACTCGATAAATAATTTAAATACTCCTAAAACTACACTTTACTGCACCAAGAAAGATAAATTTGGATCCAATCAATATTCAATTTTTTTGTTTACTATTTAGTTATTATTTATTCAAAACAAGTTGCAAAGATAGGACACATACTAATATACTTTCCAATATTTTAAACTGACAAAAATAAACCGTGTGTTTGTTTGGATGAACGTAAGCCCTTGATTAAATATCATCTTTCATCCTCAACCCTTGATAGGAATCCATGATCCATGCCTCCATCTTCCTTCCATATTGACCATTGATTAAATTTTTCAATCTTAGCCCTTCAATTTTTATTTGTCCTCCTATAAATAGGTCACTATTTGGAGACAAATGGATCCATCTTTGAAGAGAAAACTCATGATGTTAAAATCATTTTCATCTTGCACTCACATTTCATGTTTTAAAAGGAATTTTAGGTTAATTTCTTGCATCATATTATCTTAGCTTCCATTAATGGATTCCATGATAACATAGGTGCATCCATTTAGCATGTTTTAAAATTAGGGTTTTAATCTTTTTAGTTTAAAATCCATTTAGAATAGATTTGCATACACCCATATCGATCATCTTAGCATAGATCATGTTAAAATAGCTTTCATCGTGGTAAAATAGCTTTAAATCATGTTTTCATACACATCTATCATCGGTTTCGTCGATTCTCTTCAATAGAATCAATCAAACAAGCTCATTTATCCACGGTATTGGGAAAGGGTCACCATTCCACATAATTTTGACACCACTCCCCCAATAGGATAAATTTCAATGTCTTAGATTAGAGGTTTATCAAGCTTTCATATTTTAATATGCTAGTTTCAATGACTTCTTGTCTTTGTTTAAATTGAATGATCTTATTGGACTGATGTTTAGTGGCTCAAATATAATTTGAATCCTCATGGATAAAGTTTAGTTAGCTCATACTAAGCTGTTGATCACATTTTGGCACTAGAAGGAGGGTAGTACTGATCAAATTTAATGAATTTTTCTCTCGAATTCTATTTTTCTGGTTTTGCATATACAACGACGCTTTTGGAGACTACAATGATGCCTTTGTCAGGCATCACCATATAACAACACTATTTTTAGAAAATAAAATGATGTTTAATTAAATCACTGACGCCCATTAAAAAAATTGTGATGCTAATACTTTTTAGAGGTATTGAAGATTTGAAAACAGTGACGACACCAAATAGCGATGCTATTGTTATCTCAATTTTATTGCAGAGCGACACCTTTTCTCTCTAGAGCGATGCATTTTTGAATTATGGTGATTCCATTGTAAACAACGATGCTTTTTACTAGTAAGAAAAAAATAGTGACTGAATTTTAGCATGCTCTTTAAATTTTTTATTTTATTTTATTTTCTCTTTAACATGTCACTAACTTTTGGCTTTCGTATTTTAGGCTAACTAGTTTTTTAGGTTTGGACAACAAAATTTGAAGTGAAGGAGCATATCATCATTTCATTTTATAATTGTAACAAGTGTTTCAACACTTATGGGGCAATTATAACCCATTTATGATGCTTTATTTCATGTTTTAGGACCAAAATAGATTTCATTTGGGTTTAAAATGAACGTTCTAATTGGTTAAAACTGAACCCTCACATCATTATGCTTGTTGGTTTAAAATTTAACATAATCCCAACACTTCAAATTGGTGCTTAAAACTAGCTCATTTTGCTATGATGGATTAAAATGAACATGTGTCTGAATTGCTTGAGTATGTTTGTTGTGCATATCCAATCCCCTTGTGTTTCGTGTGATCTTGGGTGAAGAGAAACACAAAAGTATACATTTTATTCTTGGAAGTGCTTATCCTCTCCCCTTGCGACTTTTGGAAATCTTGGGTGACGAAAATCATTTTACACTTCAAACATGTGTTACCTTTAGAGGGTGTGCCTCCCAACTTGTGAGAGGGAACAACCCAAATAGTAATTTCATTTTTGTCCGCTATATAAATAATTGGTTGTGACTGAATTCATTAATAGGTTGGTTGTGGTTGTCCCATACCAATGAATTTCTCCCTTAGTATCCTTGTGATGCATTAAAACCATTGGATATTTCTAAGGGCCAGGAGGCCTCTTAATAGAGTGAATCATTGCATGTATGGCACCAGTTTATCTTGAATATGGTCATTAAAATCCTTGTTTTTAGTGGCTAACCAAGTGCAATTTTGAAATGTATTTTAAAGTAGTGCATTTGAGTAGCACCACTCCAAGAAGTTACTCACCATGTCTAGTTTTTTATTGAGGTAATAAAGCAAATGGGGAAGGGACTCCTTTTCTTAGCATGTCAAGACATTACATTTCCTTAACATAACCTATTTTTCCATTTCATCTTCATAGATTAATCATCTCTTCCAATGATGGTAAGCCTACTAAGAAATGTGTACCCACTCTATCTAGGATTGTAAATGCTTTTGAGTTGGTTAAAACACTTGCTTGGTTCCATAAAAATTGCAAACAAACATCAACAAGTCTTTTCAAAAGTTTAAAACCCTTTGGTCTAAGTATGGATACATTTTGAAAAAAACCTTGATATTGATGCTTGTCCTAAGGATTTATTCTTAGAGACTTCTAAATATTTCGGTTTACATCTCAATCTATAATTTTCAAAGTAAACCTAGGTAAATCTGCCCCTAACTTCATCTTTTTCACAAAATCGACTTTGTGAGATGAATGATGTTTTTAACATAGACATTTAGTTTGAACTTAAGTAGGACAAGTGTTTGTGGTAAAAATAAACTCATTTAAGCAAGATAAATTGAAAAATTGAACCCCACATGACCATTTAGAATATGATCGCTCTGGTTGAACAACCTAACATTATGCCCACTATCATTCAACCCAAATTTGAACTCATTGAGGGAGAAAAATAGATATAATTAGTAGTTTGAGAAGCTTCACATTTGAAACAAAGAAAGCATCAAATAGTGGAGACACGTTGCAAACATCTAGATGAACAAGAGGAACAAGCCGATATTATGGCTGGAAGGCCCCTATTACCACTTCCTGCATGACAATAAATATCCTCTTTTTCCATAATCTTGTGCTTCTCTAATTGATTTATCACAAAATAAAAATCCCCAAGAGAAGGTCTACATGCCATCACTTCAAACTTAGGAATCATAGTGAAAAGTCTGTCAAGAAGCATCTTGTGAATCTCTAAAACAACAGGAACATTTTGGTAAGGAATTTTTATAGACGTGTTTCAATGAATGATCCAGACATGTATGCCCAATATGAACCCCTTATTTAATTCAACATTGGTATTTTAGATTTTAACACTTTAGAGGTCTAGCATGTTTCTCACCACCTTGGTCTTGTCAAACAAAGGTTCACTCCAGGTCAACATTGGGTCAAAAATTTCATCCACCCATTATAAAATTTCATCCTTCACTTCACCTATCTTTGCAAAAATTTAAACACACCAACAATTTTGGACTTAGACATCTATCAACCCAAATTCTAACTTAGCTACTTTGTATGTGAAATGAATTATTTTCTATGCACCTAGTTACGTTATCATCTTTGAACTATTTTATCTTAAAGGTCATGAGTCTACCCTCAAGATTCATAAGTTCATAAACATCCTTTATCCAAACATAAAACAATCAAACTTAAGTCAAAAGTTTTTTCCCAAAGCATTTGCAAAGATCACTCTCCATTTCATTCACCTTTTCATCTCCCATTATCATCATTGCTCCAAAAAGACTTAGAGCGTCCCTTTTGCCTGGATTTGAGTCAACTAGAGAGTTTAAATATTACAAAACTCAACACAACTCTCCCATAGGTGACCCAAAATTTATGGTAAAAACAAGATCACAATACAAGAGAATCATGGAGAAAACAAAAGTCACATTCACGTCAAGTGATCCCAATCCTCAAGAATTTGATCCAAGAAGTGATGTCACCCCATTGCAATAACCCTCGTTCCATTAAGGCCATATGAGATAAAAAATGTTACGAAAAACCCATTTGAACTTACTAAAGAAGAAATCATGGAATACAAACACGAACATCAAGCCTTACTAAATGTGGCCCTAATTTCCCCATCTTTTTTTGTGCAACCTTTGACGTAAGGCTTAAAAAATCCATCACTAGGGCTAAATCAAACACCCATTCCTAGTATTATAGCTAGGCTTGCTAAGGGCTTTAGCCATACTCTTTCATTTGAAAGAAACATGCTTGTAGGTACCCTAAATACCAACCCATCTCAAAACACCACTTGGAAACCAACATTTGGCACTCCTACTATTCTTGAACACCCCTTACATTAAAAAAAACCACTTACACTTCATAAATCCACGACAACCTCTACATATCGAGGTCACCCATCCTCATCCATCTCCACAAGTACCATAAGTATTCCCAACATCACACAAGTAAGTATAGTCCAAGTTTCTCAAATAGACCAAAAAGGACATGCCAATACCCTTATGAAAATTCAACCCTTACACAAATAGGGACATCTTTATCCAACCACCCCATTGGTTCATCCAAACCGTTGGTTTCTTAAAAAATGTCCATCCCATCCATCATCAACCCAAATAAAAATAAACCCTTGGGCATGAACCCCATCAACTAAGGTAATACCTTGGCCACATCCCTAACACAAGGAAATCCCCAAGACATCAGTCTAGGGAACCTTTTAAATCGATGGAATTAAGGTCCTAATGTGTCATTGCCATCACAATATCTAATATCACCATCATCATCTTTCCCCTTGGTCCCCCATATCATGAAAAATCAAATGGGACCTCAAACTTAAATTCCTCCATCCCAATCCACCATCTTACAAGGAATGTTGAACCAAGGGAACCCCCAAACTCTCATTAAGAACCCACAACCCACTCAAAACATCAACACCCAAAACCCATCATAGATATCCCAACAACCAACTGATCTTACATCAAGCAAACACATGCCTTAGTTTTATAGCAAGCACACTAGGCTTACCAACAAGCTGTACAATAGTCAAAACAACAACAAGCAACCATAGCAACACAACAACAACAGCAACAACAAGTATCCCTAATAGCACAACAATAACAACAACAACAAGCAACCCTAACAGCATAACAATAGCAACAACAACATCAAGCACAAAAAAAAGTCCTTGTAGCCCAACAACAACATCAAGAAGCCTTAGCAATCCAACAACAACAAACAACCCTAGTAGCCCAACAAAAACTGCAAGCCCAACAACAAGTCTTACTAGCTCAATAGTATGCCCAAAAACAACAATAACAAGGTTCCTTAACCCTCAATAGAAAATCATCAATAGAAACACATTAGGAATGTATACATCAACACTATAATCACCTTCACAATATACTACACTGTCATACATGCCATACAACACCTCATCATATCAAAATCCTATGTACAACCCATCTACCATCACACAATACGCAACGTATATTCCTCCACCAAATCCCCAGGATGATGTAGCATCACAACTTAAGGAATTAACACAAGAAATGCAAGATCTTTAGATGGGAAAGATGAAGAATCCCCTACACAAAACCTATGTATGCATCCATTCAACCGAAACATCGCAATGGTACCATTCCCTCCCAAGTTTGAAGTCCCCAAATTTTATAAATACAAAAGGAGAGGAATTCTTGTGAACCATATCAAAGAGTTTAACATCATATGTATGGAGGTCACCTCCAATGAGTCCTATTTGATGCACCTGTTTCCACGAATCTTGATAGGCCCAACAATCAACTGGTTTTCTCAATTGCCTCTAGGTATCAAAAGCTTCCAATAAATCACTAGTAAATTCATAGATCACTTATTTAATGTTGACATTGATGCAAGCCTAGAAGAGTTATACACTCTCAAATAGAACAAAGGAGAATATTTCACCAATTTCTTACAATAATGGAGATAAAGAGCTAGTAAGAGCAAGTGGCCAATTCTCGACGAACAACAAGTGGGGATCATCATAGCGAATTTAGATCTAGATCCATCCT
The DNA here is from genome assembly GCA_007115665.2 of Sequoiadendron giganteum. NCBI lineage: Eukaryota > Viridiplantae > Streptophyta > Pinopsida > Cupressales > Cupressaceae > Sequoiadendron > Sequoiadendron giganteum. The sequence continues at coordinate 388,288,177 of CM021107.1, forward strand.
TCCACTTGAAAATGCAGTGCATTATATCTTATGACGAGCTTGTCCCTAGATCCCTTAACATCAAGAGAGATCTAATCTCATAGGGAAATACTCAAGCCTACAAATACAATCACCCATCAACTAGTTCAAATGACAAGCCTTGTATCTGGTCTAAGAAAAAGAACATAATGAATGATGAAATTTTAGATGCTAAGGTGGTCTTAAGCAATCCTAGGCCAAACAACAATCAAATAGCTAATGTTCAACCAACTATGCAACAAACAACATCACAAAAAAATTAGATCAATAACACTGAAATGCAACAATGATGAACTCCCAACAATTTTTTTAATCCAAAATGCAAGTACACACAATTGTCCAAACCTATTGAGACTATCATGAAGAAATTGGTAGAGTCAAACCTAATAGTGCTTCTAAATTTTAAAAACTACCAAGAACCACAGGATAAACCACTCTGGTACAATGAAAATGATCTTTGTGACTTTTAAAAAATCAAAGGACACTGTACACAATGAAAAATGTCCTGAAGTCTACAAGCATCATTTTTCCTAGTCATCATCTTTCAATAATTGAATAATTTTAATTATTCTATTATGTTCGATCATATTCCTTTATTAATTAAATAGTTTTTAAATTATTTAATTGATTCACCTTCTCATTTCTATCTTGATCAATTAAAATTATTTAATTGCGTCACTAATACCCCTTTCTTCAATAATTAAATAAATCATTATTTATTTAATTATTTATCTTTTATCACATGTCCATAGTCAGATAATAATTATTATTTGACCTTTTATTCTTCTATAATTAAATAATTGACGAAATTATTTAATTATGTGTCATTCTTCTCCTTTAAATAATTGATCCTAATCAATTATCCATATTTAATTTATATCTCATCCTTTAATTAAATTTATGAATTTAATTAAATCTCCTTTTTCATTTCCTCCAAATAAATGATTTAAAATAAATTATTTATTTGCCACTTGTCCTTCTCCTCCATTTTCGAATAAATAATTTAAAATAGATTATTTATTTGCCACTTGTCATCCCCTTCCATTTTCGAATAAATTATTTAAAATAAATGATTTATCCCTCTATTTTGGTCAAAGATCCCCTGTCATTATTTCATGTCATAGTCTGCATGTCCTGCATGTCTGTCATAGCCATCAGGCGTCATAGCTGTCGGTGTCATATCTTTTCCATGCATGGCATATTTTGGTTGCATCAATTCTCAACCGTAGATCTTGGCATCTTTCTAGAAACTCGATCTTGGCCATCCATTTCGTAACTTCCCTCTCATGAATCCTCATCCGTTGATCTTAGAATCTTTCTGGAAGATCAATCTCGTCCATCCATTCGAATGGTTATCTATAAAAGAAACCCTTCCCCTCCATTTTCAAATCAACAGTCATTATCTCCAACTTTCTTGCTTACTATCTGCAGGTATTTGCACAACTTCATCAACAAATCTGAGGGCAATATTGGCATAAGAAGAAATAGGAGAGACAAGAGAAATAATCAACTTCAAAGGGGAGTGCTTTATTTCATTTGCTTTCATTTTGATTGCTCTCTTTGTTTGTATTCTCTTGTTTAGATTGGGATAATAGTTTAGAAGTGTTGGCTGTCACTTAATCTATACTATTTGATTTTCCCCATCTTACAGACACAAGACATCAAACTGTATGAGACCCAAAAATATTATCTAAGATCTTATAAAGAGTGAAGCCATATCTGTTGAGGTACTAGCCAACAACTAGGACCTTAAGATATACAAGAACCCTATGCTAGATCATAGCAAAGGAAATAACACTGGAAAAGATAAGGATTATACAAATGTGCAACATACCTATTCTAATGTAGTAACTTCTTGTGATAGTTTCATCACCGTCATCCCCATCAAAGGGCCTAGCACGGAGTGTGGAGTCACCACACGATGTGGAAAAATCACCATCCAAGGAGTCCCATCTCAATATAGGGCACAACCTACTTTGCCTACATGAAACCCTAGAAAGTACAATCTCTTAGATCAACTTAAGAAGACCACCGTGTAGATTTGTATCTTGGAACTATTGAGGCCTTCCCCCACACATAGAGAAATCTTAGAGAAAAATTTATCTTCATCATTTGTCCCTGAGGATATTGATATAGAGTAGTTTCAAGCTATGGTAGGGCATATCACTAATCATCTTCTCACCTTTTTGGAAAAAGACATACCATCACAACCATCTCATAATCATGCTTTACATCTTGAGATCATTGTTGGCCTCCTACAATGATTTCAATAACTAAGCCTTTACAACCATGATTTAGAGATTGGACAAATTAACCAGGATAGCCATTTTAACCATCATGAAGGTACATTTAAATTTTCAATCCAGGGACATGAACTTGAAATGGGTCAGCACAGTATGTGCACTAGGAACTTCAAAGTAGTCATCTTCATTCTACAACTAAGAGACTTAATACCGAAAGTAAATTGCATGGAAAAAATAAAGTAAATGCTGAACACTACTTAATAGAAAAACTCAAACTGAACATTCATAACAAAAATGAAAATCTGAGCAGAAAACAGGAAACTACTCTGCCCGCTTTAGCTACAGGAACAATCATAGAATGAAATTCTAGTGGCTACAGGAACAGTCGGTGCCAGATTCTTAACTAAGGACTAAATAGAAGCTAATACTAATATAAATAAACTAAAGGAAAAAATTACTCACCAAGTGGGCCCCTTGGATGAGTATCCTATAAGACTAATGCAAACTCAAATACTCAACTTAGAATCTTAGTTCATTCATTAGAAAGTGCAAATAAAAAAGTATGTCTGATTATCAGATTGCACAATAGCTTGATGATCAACAACACCCTCAAGAAGGAGGATCCAACCTTATTTATCAACTAAATAGGGTAGTCAACTCCCACTAACTGAGAGGACACCACTTAGGGAAAGCAGAGAAGAGAGTGGAAGAGCAGTTACACATGTAGGGGAATCCGTTCAAACATGCATGCTCAAACGTGGACTCGATCACTACAGTAATGCCCGCATTGCTCAATGTCATTAAAGATTGACATAAGGTGGTTACATGAAGCTGACATGGGAATCTCCCACCATCGTCCTTGGTTGACCTTCACATGTTTCCTCCATGTGACTAGCTGGCGGCTACTTTTCTCAACTTAGCATTCTCAATCATGTCTGCATGTCAATGTCAGTATGCATAATAATTGCATAGCTATAACCACCTTTAAAGAAAATTCATTAACCACATGCAAGATTAATATAAATAGTCCACATAATAGGTTAATATCATTAAACTTGACAAAAATGAAATTAAACCCAAATATCTTATGGTTTGAGAGAAACTATATAAAAGTATTAGCATGCAATATCAAAGTCTATGGTAACTTCAAAAAATAGACTATAGATTCTACCCATAACTAGACCAAAAACTAGACTCATCACTCCCCCCAACCTAACATTTTGTTGGTCCTCAAGTAGGGGAAGAGTTATGCTTCTGCTTGGTCAAGGCTCTGAAATCTGTAACTGATAACTATCTAATATCAATATCTACTATGGGAAAATTAGGGTTCCAGTACAATCATCCCAACCTGTCAAGTCTCCTCCATCTTTGATGTTCCTCAACAATGTCATATATGTAGAACCTGAAATCTGGTACATGCCACATGAGGATAGGTGGCTAAAAAGTCAGGGGATGCCAGTTTCGCCCCTTTGCTCTACCAATCTAAATGTAACTTTCAATTCTTTTTATTGCAGCAACATAGTTGTGGATGGAATGTGGTTTATCTTGCTTCAACTCATCAGTTAATGTGTTCCATCTTTGGGATAAGTATCCTCTCATAGTGTGCTCTTTTGCTACTCTCTCAATCCAAGGCATAATCCTGTTACCATAGCTCAGTTTGAAAATAATTCTATTCCACTCTACGTAAATGCCTTTGGGGTTCCTTGATTTAGCTCTTATGGCTAGGGGAATATTGGATTCCTTCCCCTTATAAGAATTATATTGTTCATCCCAGGTAATCTCATTTGGTACCCAAGACATGAATGCTCTCAATTGGATGTCCCCCACATACAACAGTGGATTCCAGTCTTGGTCTTTAGTTACAACAAATTTGTGTAAATAAAATTCACATAATAAATTTTTCATCTTAGGGGAGGCAATTCTATAAGCATTGAAAAATTCGGTAGGAGTTTCAATGGAGGGGTTCAAACCTGATATAATTCTTGACAACTTAAAGGAGAGATACTTCTCTTTTAGGTGCAAAGCATAAACCCTTGGAGGGGTTCTGCATTCCAAGATTTTTGGCACCAAGGTTGCAATTCCTCTCACCCTCTCCTTCAAAAAGATAATCTCATCCCTCTCTTGGATTTCCTTTTTCAATCTTTTATTTTCCTCTTTCCATTCCGCCTCTCTTCTTTGTATCTCTTTCCAAAAATTCAAAATTGTTGCATGCATTGATAAATTAGGAGGGTTATGGATTCCTACTAGGATTTTTGTGGATGAATGCTCCCCATATAGAACTATTTGCATAGATTCAGGATGTCCCACTGGTTTAGGTTGTAGAGGTACAATTTCTCTTTCTTCCTCTTGTTGCAGGGCCTCTTCTTCTCGTTCTTGCGGTTGCTGCAGGAACTCCTAATCTATTTTCTTATTTTTCTGCAGGAACTCTTGGTCTTGGTATTTTTGTAGGAACTCCTGAATTTCTTCATGTTCTTGAATCTCAACTTCTTCTGCAAGGGCAACAAGATCTTCCAGGGTCATTTTTGCTGCATGATCAAATATATTTTCTTCTTATACATTTTCCCGCTCCATTGGAGCTTCAGAGCTTTCACACGATGTCACACCAAGCTCAAGGTTTTTCTGTGAAGGCATATCAATAGCCGATTTTACTTTCTTGAGAGGGCCCTTATGTTTTTCTTTGGCTACAGGATGAATAGTGCCAACCTTTCTTTTCTTAGGACTTGGTGCCTCTTTTTGCATAGGGTGTGCTTTTCCTTTCCTTGCTTCTGCTTGCCTCTTTTGTGCCCTTGTTCTTATCATAGTTTGAAGTGGAACATTATCATCTTCAACATTTTATGAAGAATTTTCTTCTTTAGAATGCTCAAGCTCAGAGGAACTAACATATATAGTCCTTTCTTCAGTAGGAGGATTCACACTAGGTTCAACACCAAAGGTTGAAGCACTAGGGGTGTCTTCAGCCATGCTTAATTTTTTGCTAGATCTATGTGTCTGAGGTGAAACCCTAGGTTGTGACTGCTCAAGTCTAAATTGATCAACTTTTATAAAATCCTCCCAGGTCATTCTAAGTGTTGCATCATGCATAGATTTTACAACCAATAATTTAATGAGACAATGGTGGTAAACAAAGTTGTCCCTACCTTTTTGAGTTTTCGTTGCCATGATGGAGAGAAGGTTGTACAAGACATTAGGAAAATTCATCCTCCTTCCATGACTCATATGAATCACCAGTTTGAAATGTACTAAATGCAAGTTTGACAGTTGACCCTCACAAGTGATATATTTGATAATGTGGATGGTTTCTTGCTTCCATGGATAGGGTAGAGAGAGTCTTTTAGCACCATGTTTGTCAATAGTGAGTGGAGGATCACCATGTATTGTGAATATAGCTCTGGCTGACCTGACATCTTTAGAAATAGGGTAAGGTTCACCATCAACTGGAAACCTTGAAAATTCTGCAATTCATTCCTCGGTTGCCATAACCTCTAGCCCTTTTACTGTGGCCTTTCCATCTGAAAATGTTTGGGAAAATTCTAATGCAACGCCTTCGTGAAAACTGTCCAGTTTCAGGAAATAGTCCAACCAACCATAATTTCAAAATTCGGCTAGGCACTGTGCATCTTGCAACAAAGCATCATGAACCGAGGGCTCATTTTGAATGAGTCATCCTCCCATTGTCTGTAATTTTCTATTACTCTGCAAAATTTCCCTCTGTAGCTCTCATTTGTAAGAAAATTCCTTTCTGCTCACCTGCTAGCTGAATTGTCGACTGAATTTTTCCTTTACTCTATTTTTAGCAATTACCATTTGCATTTCAAGATTATGAAAAGGTTAATAATTGCAATAAATGGTAATAAAAGGGAAATTATGATGAAAAGAAATGGCAACGATAGTTCTGTTGGGTCTCAAAAATGCAGGTTTGAACCATGAGAGGTTGCCAGGCTCTCACAACACTTTTCGCCAACTAACAAGGCCAACCAATATAGTTGAACCTTCTACTCTTAAGGTTCTGCTAGACCTAGGCAGGTGTACCTATATGAATGCTATAGATTTTGAACTATGCTTCTTGATTGACTAAACTATCCACAATGGAAAATTGACAGTGGAGACATATGATCTAAATTTGGTATCAATTGTATATGTAGTATTAGATAAAATTTGGTATAAATAGTATATGTAATATGAAGGTGAAGCCTGATATGTTCAGTTAATAGAACATATCAAATGAAAGTCTTAGATGAATGGTTCCTATATAGAAAGTTCTCTAATTGTTTGGCATACACATATGAGTTTATAACTAGTAGAAACATGCAAGAATATGACTGACAACCCTACTTGAGGCAGAATATCAATCCTAACTATTTGATTCTTCTTAATGATCTAAATAACATTCCCAGATTACTATAATTGACTGAAAGGAATTTAATTCTTCTTTAAAGAAACCAATTAATCAAATTACATAGATACAACAAATGTGCATTGATAAATTGAACATATACTTGATATTTCAACTTATATAATCAAGAAACATCAGATTGGAGACAATCAAATAATTGCAAAAAATCCAACAAACAACTGATACCAGAATGAAACCACCAAATCAACAGTCTTTCATTATCTTAAAATTTATACATGCAACATAGTCTTCTTTAATGCAAAAATTCTGAAAAATCCTATACTTCCTGCTATCTGTCTTCTTTTCTTCCCCCCCTCTTACAACTGATTTTTACAAGTATTTATACAATAAAATTTAAGGGTCACGACCCTTCATTGTTTGTTATAGTCGTTCACATTCTGCTGACATAAATTAAAACATTTAATTATATTGCCTTATCGACAAATTAAATGTTTTTAAACTATAGCCTGATGCCTTTTATTTTTCCTTAATACATTTCCCGCCTATATTCTTTATCTTATCGACACTTTAAACCTTACCTTCCCTTTATTTTTATTTCCCCATGGATTTTATTGTTTTCATCGCAACCTCATTTACATTTACTGCTCAACCGTGGTCAACTTGTTGACTGGCCGCGGTATTGCGGTGAGAGTTCCACGATCTCTTCTTCACTGTTACCACGTTACCGTGGTATTTTTTCTACCCACTGGCGGTGTGGCGATGACCATCTTCAACCATCATCCTTACTGCCTGCTAACCCTCCACCTCACTACCACAACCTCTTCACTGCCTGCCAGCGGTACCGCGGTGTCTTCGATTTGTCACCTCTTTCACCATCTGTGCTGTCTATCTCCTTCCACCACACCACCATGGTCTCTTCCTTCACCGCGTGTGGTATGGAGTTCTTAACCATTATGATATTCCTTTCATCTACCGACCTACCGCGACCTTCACTTTTGTTGTCAGTGGTAGTGCGGTGCCAACATTAACTGTCATCTTCTCCAACCACCGCATTACCGCGGTCTACTTCCTAACCTCCTGCGGTATGGTGGTGTCTCGTCAACCATTATGCCCACCATCAATTCACCACTACTGACCGGTTATCTCACCGCCACCGTGATACTGTGGTTAATGAATTGATCGCGCATGGTGTGGCGGTAAACACTTCATGCCCTGCTCCTTAACCGTCACCCTCCATCACCACAGTCACCATGGTCAGTTGGATGACTATTCATGGTGTAGTGGTAATAGTCATCGTGACTGTGCCTTGCCTCCACCATGGTACCACAGATAGTTTGATGGTTGTCTGCGATAAAGCGATAGGAATCAAAAGGATAGTAATTTCAAAGGGTAAAAGCTAGCGGTAGAATATATAAGTCATTTTGGCTTCATGGATAGGGAATAAATAAATCATTTTATGGAATATAGGAAAATATATGGGTTTAAACAGGTAAAGACCTTAGGATTCTAATGGAAAATTGTGGAAAATAATAGGAAAACCCCAGGAATTCTTATGGAAATTTTGGTTCTAACAGTGGCTTCGTTTGGGGATGAATGATTTTGAGATTATTGCAAGGATCCAGATCTTTGGGTGAGCAGACAAAACTTATCAGGGTTATGGATCAAGGAAAGAATGAAAGCAAGTGGAGATGAACATGATCCTATACTACTTTACATGGAGAAAATTCAAATAAAGGAATCCCAGGATTGTCCATGTACTAGCAATTCCTGTATCTTTTATTTCCTATACTACTATGCATGGAAAATTTCTGAAAGGTTTTGTTAAGAGTTGTCCATGCACTGGCAACCCTTAATCCTCTATAATTTTCAAGGGAAAAAGTTCTTTAAAAATTTCTCGTGTACAGGCGACCTATTCTTCACCACTCATTTTCTTTAAGTAATATGAATCCTCTCCTTTCTTACCAACAATAACAAAAGGTCCCAACCACAAAGCTTCAAATTTTCCATGTTTTCCTTTCTCCAGGCCCCTGGCATTCCACATCAATACCAGATCATTTTCTTCAAATTTTCTATCTTTTGCCTTTATATCAAATAAATACTTCATTTGTGCTTGCAACTTCATATTTTGGTTTTGAGCTAGTCTTCTCATCTCATCAAGCCCTGCCAATTGTTCCATTCTCTCCTCCATTGGTTCAGGAACCTCTATGTCTTCTTGAAAGATAAATTTGTAAACTGGCAACAAATTTTGTAAAGGCATTCTAGCTTGTGTTCCATACACTAATTCATATGGGGGTTTTCAAATTTCCCTTTTCACAGTAATCCTATCTTCCCATACAACCAATCTCAACTTTGAATCCCAATAATTTTTATTTTTATCGAGCATTCTCCTTATGATTTTCAAAAGACTCTTGTTGCTGGATTCTACCTGACAATTAGCTTGTGGGTGATATGGGGTAGAATAATAAATACTAATACCATGTGTACTACAAAAATCTATAAACTCATCAGATCTGAAACACATCCCATTGTGTGTGATTAATCTTAATGGTGTACCAAACTTGGTAATATTGTTATTCATAAAAACATTGATCACAACTTTACTTGTTGCTTGCTTGGTTGGGATTGCTTCTACCCATTTGGTGAAGTAATCAGTGGCTACTTTATCCATCTGTGTCCTCCACTTGATTTCTGTTGCATCTCCCCAATAAAATCAATCCCCCATTGATGAAAAGGGGCTTCAACCTACATAGGTCTAAGTGGTAAAGCTCCCTAATATTTCATTTTTCTTGAAAACTTCTAACATGCCTCATACTTTCTCACATATGAAAAAGAATCATTAAAGACTTTTGGCCAGTAATAACTTGCCTTGAGGATCTTATGTGCAGTTGTCTTTGTAGAATAATGACCTCCACGAACCCCTTCATGCATTTATTTTAAAACATGTTTAGCTTGTGACTCATCTAGACATAACAATAACATCCCATCCTTGTTCTTCCAAAACAAATCACCTTCTATGAATACATATTTGGATGCTTGTAATTTCAAATTTCTTCTTTGGTTATCGTTAAATTCTTCAAGGCACTTCATATTTTTGAGGTAATACATGATGTTTGTATACCAAGGTGTATTCTCAATACTTGCAATTGCATTTCCTTCATCTTCTATATTGCAAATTTTATTTGCTTCAATATTTGCTTTTGCCATCAACTTGGCCAAAACCTGACCTCTCACCAATTTAGTGATATGTATTTCCATATCAAATTCTTGGATTTTATTAATCCACTTGCATCTCTTCCTTGTTACTTCTGACTGTGTTAAAATGTCTTTAACAACTGTGTGAGGAACATAAGCAATCACTTTGGCTTCAACAAGATACAGTCTAAAATATTTTGTGGCTTTTACTAATGCAAAGGCTTGTTTTTCCATTATATCATATTTCAATTTTGACCCCTGCAATGATTTACTAAAGAAGGACATAGGTTGCTCATGACCATCCTCATTTTTTTGCAACATAACAACAACTATGGTGTGTAAGGAAGCAAATGAAAATATTTGAAAAGGTTCTAAAAAATCATGAGATTTGAGGACAGGGGCTTCTTTGATGGCTCTTTTGATGGATACAAAAGCTTCCAATGCTTCTCAAGTCCATTCTATTTTTTGTCCCTTCCTTAGCATTTTTGATATGGGCTTAACAATTTCAGCAAAGTTAGACACAAATCTCCTAACAAAGTTAATCTGCCCAAAGAATGATTGGATGGCTTTGACAGTTTTAGGGATGGGAACCCTATCTATGGCCTCAACTCTCTCAATATCTATTCTAACTCCTTCTTTTGACATAATATGTCCTAAGACTTTTCCTTCTGTGACAAAAAACTGACATTTCTCAGGGTTCAAACTAATGCCATACTCTAAAGCTTTAATGAATATTTTTTCTAGATGTTCTACATAATCTTCAACCCTTTTTGAGTAAGCAATAAGGTCATCTTGGTATACTACCATTATAGAATTAATCAAGTTTGCAAATGCTAATTCCATAGCTCTTTGAAAGGTTGCTCCTGCATTTGTGAGACCAAAGGGCATTCTCACATAAACATGTGTTCCCCATGGAGTTGTAAAAGCTATTTTGTACTGCTCAGATTCCCTGAATTTAACCTAATTATAACCAAAGAAACCATCCATCATAGACAATAGCTCACACCCTGTTACTTTATGCAATATAGCTTCCATATTAGGTAGAGGTTAATTATCTTTGAGGGATGCCACATTCAAATTTTTGAAGTCCACACACAGTCTGATATCTCCGTTCTTCTTTCTTATAGGAACTAGGTTTGACACCCATGTTGAATGCCTGACAGGTTTAATGATACCTCCATCTCTAAGCTTTGCCAGCTCCGCTTGCATTTTTGGTTCCAATGTAGGGTTAATAGGTCTTTGTTTCTACCTAAACGACTTTACATTTGGTTTCAACAAAATTTCATGTTGAAATAGGTCCTCCCTATATGCTTTGAGGTCTTCATAAGACCATGCAAACACATGTTTATATTTTATTAGTAATGAAATCAACATTATCCAAACAGTCGGGCTTATTTTCTTTCCAATATATACTTTTCTTGGTGCCAGTTCAGTCCCTAAATTTACCTCTTCAATATATTCTTCCTTGATTGGTGTCTGTTTCATGAGGGACCGATCATCTCCATCATATACCCTCTCCAACACTACAAGTCCTTTGGGAAGTTTATTAGTTTTAAGCTGTAAGACCCTTTTCCCGAATACTGTTTGTTCTCCATCCATTTCCTCTACAAAGGCATTGAAATCAATTTCTTGAGCCTCATATTGATCTATACAGTGAAGAAACTTCAAGAGGTCAGTGTCATCATTAAAAACCTACCAACTATATATATTGTCAGGCACAACGAGTCTTGTTTTGAACTCAATTTGAGACACTCCTGCCAGCGTGATGTCATCTTTTCCTAATGCCACATTGGCTAGGAAATCTGCCATTATGTTTTTTGATCTATCCGCCCAATCAATGGAGAAAGCGTCAAATAGCTTGACTGTATCCCATATTGCATTCCTGTATTTCTTCAGCCTTTTATTTTTTGCTACATATTTTGATCTGATTTGTGACACCTCTAGCTCCAAGTCTCCAAAAACAGTTAATAGTTTAATCTTGTGTTTAACAACTATGTTGAAACCAATCAACAAGGCTTCATATTCCGCCACATTGTTTGTACATTCAAATGCTAACAAAAATGAATATTTAAAAGTTGAACCATCAGGTGATATAAAAACTATTCCAGCTCCATTACCTTCTTGGCTGCATGCCCCATCAAAGTACATTTTCCATACCCCTTGTTGATTTTTCATAAATATTTTTATCAATTGGATCTTTTTTTACCAACTCAGGCCGAGATAATTCTACTCTAAAACTCCCCAAATCTACATCACAGAAGTAATTAAGTTGCTCTTGAGGAGCATTTTCAACAATTTGATTCATTCTGGGCTCCCTATACAACTTGACCTCTTCTCCATTCACTGGGATAGTGGCATATGATAGATCGAACTGCACATTTCCCCCTACTGTTGCAGTCCATTGTCTTGATAGGATCATTCCAAACTAGGGAGATGTGTCAATTACGGTTATATCAGTATTGTAGGTAGCTTGTGGGTAAGTTGCTAATCTTACTTCCACATTCTTCATTATTCCCACAACCAGGAACATGCCTGCTATCCATGGCATAGCATTTACCTCCTTCCACATCTATCCACATACCAAGCTATTTCATTACCCCTACTGGCATAATATTCATGGAAGCACTTGAATCTCTCCTGCAATTTCTCACTAATTTTCCACTAATGAGTAAGGTGGTGAAGAATGGGTCAATATGTGGTGTGTTCATTAAGCAGGCCTCTGAAATTTATACCTCCTTCCTTTTATTAGTAATCTCATGAACCTCCTTATTTTAAAGGTTTATATTTTGATTCCCATTAGACATCAATTGTATGGCACCTTCCCTATATTCCTTGATCTTCATCATTTCAATTAATGGGACAAACATTTTTAGTTGAGATAAGGCTTGTATGAAATCAAAGGATGTACCTTCAGTTCTGATCATCTTCTTGGGTTCTATCAATTCTCCTTTGTTCTCCTCACTTTACCATTTGCATGTTTGACTTGGCTTTTGTTTATCCATGGTGACTTCCTTACCTTCCTCTTTAGGAGCACACTTTTGTTCTCTTTTATTAGATTGCTTATCACTTGCCTTCTTTGATATCTCATTTGATACCCTTTTATTTTTTATAAACACTCCTCTAGGAACACCTTCATCTTCGTTCACTATTTTTTTCCTCAACCGATATTTACTTCTAGCTTCCTCCACTACTACAATAGTCAATATTTTAATCTCTTCTTCACCCGATCTCCTTATACTGCACCTATTAGTCTGTCATGATACAATAGGGGGGTCTTGCTCATTTTCACTTTATTCATAGTTAGAAAAAACTTGTTGCTCTGCCATATGAATATTGTATTTTTGATGATCAACATCATACTCATATCCTTCCTCCTCTGAAGATGAATACTCCCGCTCGAAAGAATTAAGAGTGTGGGAAGTTAAATAGATGTTATGATCTTCCCCACCATTTTTTTCCAATATGTCTTCTGGTATTGACTGAGCTGTAACACAATGCTCTGGGGAATGTGGTGCATAACAAACTGAGCACCAAGGAGTCTTATCTACCATATATTCTCCTTTCTTTTTTAAAGGATCCAGTGTCTCTTTATTCCTTGGTCTATCAATTACTGGCTTCCCATCCTTCCAATTTGTATTATAGGGCATGTCATGTAACCTTGGTCTTTCATTCCTATATGTATTCTCTTGTCTATTTGGGGGAGCATATGGGGGAACCCTAGGGTTTTCCCTTTTAGAAAACATCCCTCCAGCTTTCCTATTATTCTCAATAGTTAGCACTATCTTTTGAGCTTCAGCCAGATTCCTAGGATCTCTGTTCCTAAGCTCATATCCAGTCTTGGGATAAAAAACTTTCAAGTAGATGCTCAATACAACAGGATCAACCAACTTGGATCCACGAGGTATCTTATTATGTAGCTTGGAAAACCTCCGATTAAAATCATAAGCTGACTCATTTTGATGCTTCTGGATAGTTACCAACTCATGCAAAGCAAACTTTGATGCACATTGATTCCCATATTTTTGGAGAAATTGCTCATAAAATATATGAATGGAATTAATGAATGCTGTAGGCAAACTGTTAAACCAGTCCCTGACATCTTCAATTAGAGACATCATAAATAATCTCATCTGTACATCCTCATATTGCATATCCAGGTCTTGAATAACTATTTTAAAGTTTCTCAGATGCTCCTTGGCTGTGACTGCACTACTTCTTGTGAATTTTGGGACTAGGTTTCTCCAATTGTTATCCAGAGGGTAAGGGTATATCAGAAATCCGGTCAAATCAAACTGCCTGATCATGGTTGTATATTGTGGAGGAGGATTTTGGTAATGTTGATGCTGGTGCAATGGATTACTATTTCCCACATATTGCTGACCTTGTGGGGGTACGTGCTGCTGATAAGGAGGTGGTTGAATACCCTTATGCTGTGGTGGAGAATTTTGATGTCCACATTGGTTCTTTGGCTGATTTCGGTGGGCCTGTGGGGAATGTGATGGTCTCATGTTGTTATTTTTATGAGGGGGAATATATTAGGTGAATCAACCATTGACATTTTAATCTGAGCCTTTTGCAACTTCAATTTCTCAAATTCTTTCATTGCCTAAAACCTTTGCTCATATTTTATCCTTGATCTTTCTATTTCTTGCCTCATGCGTTCACACTGTGCATCTACCTCATTTTGGGCCATAAGTTCATGATTTTATTTAGATGCTTCTTCATATTCAAGTCCCTCCTCAAAAAGTGTTGTTCTCTGCTCATATTCAAACTCTCTCCTTTTTTTAGCTTCAAAATCAGCTGTGAGCTCGTGAACTTTCTCATGGTCTGGTCGATGGAATGGATTTCTCTTCTCCTCGGGAGTGTGAAGTTCTTTAGATGGGTTGTTTTCATTTGTTAATGCATCATATGAATTATATGTTTCCACCAATGGTTTCAATGTTTTCTTTTTAGTTGCTGGGCCTAGATCATTAAACACCTTCTTGCCCTATTCATTTTTACTAGTCCACTTAATCCTATCATTAGGACCATCACCATCCCTATACAAAGATCTTCTTCCCTGCATGTTGTGAGTAATCATGATAGTCTGAGCACTAGGATGATTTATTTCCAATCTGTATTTTATTTTATCATTCTCAATGCACTTGTTCATTCAGAGTCGCCACCCACTTTTTTTTAAAAGTGATAATTTTTTTATTATTTCACCCAACATAGTCAATTTTCAAATTTCTTAACTGTGAATCTCTTCAATGAATCTATATGGAAAGACTGCCCACCACCAGACTTTTCTCAAGTTATTCCCCAGCAGAGTCACCAATTTGTTTGGTCTCAAAAATGCAGGTTTGAACCATGAGAGGTTGCCAGGCTTTCACAATGCTTTTGGCCAACTAGCAAGGCCAACCAATATAGTTGAACCTTCTACTCTTAAGGTTCTACTAGACCTAGGTGGGTGTACCTATATGAATGCTACAGATTTTGAACTATGCTTCTTGATTGACTAAACTATCCACAATGGAAAATTGACAGTGGAGAGATATGATCTAAATTTTGTATAAATTGTATATGCAGTATCAGATAAAATTTGGTATAAATAGTATATGTAATATGAAGGTGAAGCTTGATATGTTTAGTTAATAGATGCTATATGAAATGAATAAAATTAAATGATGAAACATGGAAGACCAGTGCCTTGTTGGGTAAAATAGAGTCAAATGAAAGTCTTAGATGAATGGTTCCTATCTAGCAAGTTCTCTAATTGTTTGTCATACAAATATGAGTTTATAACTGGTACAAACATGCAAGAATATGATTGACATACCCTACTTGAGGCAGAATATCAATCCTAACTATTTGGTTCTTCTTATTGATCCAAATAACATTCCCAAATTACTGTAATTGACTGAAAGGAATTTAATTCGTCTTTAAAGAAACCAATTAATCAAATTACACAGATACATCAAATGTGCATTGATAAATTGAACATATACTTGATATTTCAACTTATATAATCGAGAAACATCATATTGGAGACAATCAAATAATTGCAAAAAATCCAACAAACAACTGATACTAGAATGAAACCACCAAATCAACAGTCTTTCATTATATTCCTTAAAATTTATATATGCAACATAGTCTTCTTGAATGCAAAAATTCTGAAAAAATCCTATACTTCCTGCTATCTGTCTTCTTTTCTTCCCCCTCTCTTACAATTGATTTTTCAAGTATTTATACAATAAATTTTAAGGGTCACGACCCTTCACTGTCTGTTACAGTCATTCACATTCTGTTGACATAAATTAAAACTTTTAATTATATTGCCTTATCGACAAATTAAATGTTTTTAAACTATAGCCTGATGCCTTTTATGTTTCCTTAATACATTTCCCACTTGTATTCTTTATTTTATCGAAAATTTACACCTTACCTTCCCTTTATTTTTATTTCCCCATGGCTTTTATTGCTTTCATCGCAGCCTCATTTACATTTACCACTCAACCATAGTCAACTTGTTGACCGGTCGCAGTATTGCGGTGAGACTATCACGGTCTATTCTTCACTGTTACTACGTTACCATGGTCTTCGTTCTACCCACTGGTAGTGTGGCGGTGACTATCTTCAACTGTCATCCTTTCTTCTTACTAACCCTCCACCATGCTACCGTAGCCTCTTCGCTACCTACCAGTGGTACCGCGGTGTCTTCGATCTGTCACTTCTTTCACCGTCTGCGCTATCTATCTCCTTCCACCGCACCACCGCGGTCTCTTCCTTCACCACGTGCAGTATTGTGGTCTTAACCATCATGGTCTTCCTTTCATCTACCACCCTACCATGACCTTCACTTTTGTTGTCAGTGGTAGTGCGGTGCCAACATTAACTGTCATCTTCTCCGGCCACCGCATTACCGTGGTCTACTTCCTAACCTCATGCAGTATGGTAGTGTCTCGTCAACCATTATCCCCGCTGTCAACTTGCCACTGCTCATCAATTATCTCACCGCCACTGTGATATGAATTGACCGTGCATGGTGTGGCGGTAAAAACTTCATGCCCTACTCCTTAACCATCACCCTCCATCATCGCAGTCACTGCGGTCAGTCGGATGACTATTCATGGTGTAGCGGTAACAGTCATCATGAATGTGCCTTGCCTCCACCGTGGTACTGCGGATGGTTTGATGGCCGTCTACAGTAAAGTGGTAGGAATCAAAAGGATAGTAATTTCAAAGGGTAAAAGCTAGCGGTAGTATATATAAGTCATTTTGGCTTCATCGATGGGGAATAAATGAATCATTTTATGAAAGATAGGAAAATATATGGGTTTAAATAGGTAAAGACCTTAGGATTCTAATGGAAAATTGTGGAAAATAATAGGAAAACCCTAGGAATTCTTATGGAAATTTTGGTTCTAACAAGTTCAGTGTCACATCACATATGTGAGTCGTCTTTTATTTGAAGTTTCAAATCAACTCAACAAGATTTTCTGATGCAAAAAACCATGGACTGACATGTGGAAATATATTCACATCTTTCTTACCCCTCCCCCCAAGCTAAATTTTGAAATGTGTCCACACATGCAAGATGGTAGCAACGATTTGACAGGGGGTTCATAAAAATTTATCTGAACGTCCATACTAACGTACAATGATTAAATGAAACACTCTAAAATATAATTAAGAATGAAATTAATGCACACATACCTGAATGTGTAAAAACATGAATATATAGAGGATTCATTGTAATGAGTGTGGAGAAAGTGTCATTGACCTTTTTAAGAAATAATTGAGCAATTAATTATGATGAAATGGAATGGTGTGAGGTGGAATGAAGTGATGGAAGAGAGAGAAAGGTGGTATAGATGGATGGATGGGCGGATGGGTGAAGAAATGGACTTCTACAAAAGTAGAAGTCTTTCTTATGGCAAGTACGTACCTTAATTAGCCAAAAAGAGGGACATTAGGTCCACTACCTTCAACTGCAAAAACTCCTCTGTTGCAGGAACTGTGCTCGGGTGATGTATGTTGGATGAACTGCTGCTGGAATTCTTCTTTAGAAGCTGGCCTATAATAAAATATGAGATGATGCCCATTGACAAGTAATTTAAATCTAATAGGGTCAATGGTAGTGAGTTGCACAACTCCATTGGGAAATACTTCAACAAATTCATATGGCACTAGCCACCTTGTCTGTAATTTTCCTGCATTATCCTGATACCGTGAGTCATAAAGCAATGCTCAGTCACCTAGCTGAAATTTATTCTCTTTTATAAATTTTTCATGCCATTTGACTCGTTGAATCTACACAAATTCAGTATGGTGAAAGGTTGTTTTCTTCATCTCATCTAATGCATTTAGTTGCAAGATCCTTTCTTTCTATGCCTCAAAAATTTCCATTCCCAACTCTATTATAGTTCTGAGAGTCTTGTGCTCAAACTCGATGGGCATCATGTATGTCTTCCCATACAGTAGCTCAAATGGTGTGAAGCCTGTAGATGTCTTCCAGGTGGTTCGGTAAGCCCAAACTGCTTCTGATAATATTTTTTCCCAATCCTTTATGTGAATATCCACTATTTTTGTTAGGGTGGCCTCAATTTCTCTGTTTGTCACCTTAACTTGTCCATTCACTTGAGGGTGGTAAAGGGTATACTTTTAGTGCCTGATGCTATATTCATTAACTAGTTTTGCAACAAGTGTTGAGGTAAACTGATCTCCTTGATCAGTTACTATTTCTCTAGGGACTCCATACTGTGTGAAGATTTCTTCATAAAGAAATTCTGCAACTTTGTTGACTCTGACATGTTTCATGGCTTTGACTTCTACCCACTTAGTTACATAATCAGTGCATACTGAAATATAAGACTTACCATTTGATGGGGGATCAATGGGTCCCACAAAATCCGATCCCCACTTGTCAAAGGGAGTGACTACTACTTGGCGATAGAGTGGCATCTCATCTAACTTTGTTGATCTGCCCATTCTTTGGCATCTGTCACATTTTCGTGTATATCTTTTTGCATATTTGTGGTTGCAAAGTGTCCTCCACATGGTTCATCATGGAATGCATGTAGAATTTCATATGTCTCATCTTCTCATAACATGATCTAGTCCAGTATAAAACATGCATCTAGCTATCCATGAAAAAAGGGAAAGATTTTTCAATCATCACTCTTCTCTACAAAAGAGAGAAGTAAGGAGGAACTCTCCCTGTCACAAGGTAATTAACTATATCTGCATACCATGGTGTCTGCACACTAATGGAGAATATATGTTCATCAGTAAATGAGTCATCTATGGATTGACTATCTGTTGATGTGGTCAACCTTGAAAGAAAATATGCAACAACATTGACCTTCCCTGATTTATCCATAATAGTTATGTCAAACTCCCGCATCAACAACAACCATCTAGCTAACCTTCCTGAGATCAGGGGTTTATTCATAAGATATCTAATGTCTGCATGATCAATGTGCACAAAGATCTAGTAGCCTATTATATAGTGCCTGAATTTGTTCAGGGCATAGATTACTGCCAGCATTTCTTTCTCCGTTACCATGTAATTTAGTTCAGCTCCCTGCAAGTTTTTGCTGACAAAATAAATGGCATTATCAATGGCTCCTTCTTTCTATCCTAGGATTTCTCCTATGGCATAATTTGAGGCATCAATATGGATGTGAAAAGGGATTTTCTAATTTGGTCCCTTAAGCACAACAACATGAGTCAAAGCTATATTTAAATCAAAAAATGCTTTATCACACATTTTTGTCCAGTGGAACTCAACATCTTTAGTCAGGGGATTATACAGTGGAGCTCCTATTTTGCTAAAATATTTGATGAAAGCCTATAATAGCCTGCATGTCCCAAGAAAATCCTAACATCCTTTTGTTTTTCAAGTATAGGTAGATTAGTAATTACCTCAATTTTTGCAGGATCAACTTGAATTCCATGGTGGGAAATGTAGTGGCAAAGAATGACACCTTCTTGCATCATCATGAAGCACTTCTCACTGTTTAGAGATAGATTTTGGTCTTCACATCTCTATAGGAATTTCTTCAAATTTTCCAATGCTTCATGAAAATAAACACCATATGTTGTAAAATCATCCATATAGATCTCCATGCAGTGAAGGGAGATGTCTGAAAATATGCTGATGACTACTCTCTGAAAAGTTGTAGGTGCATTGCATAACCCAAAGGGAAGTACTAAATAGGCATATGTACCCCATGGACATGTGAATGTAGTCTTCTCTTGGTCTTCTGGTGCAATTTGAACCTGATTGTAACCACTGAATCCATCAAGAAAAGAAAAGTATTGCTTGCCTGCAAGAGAGTCTAAGACTTGATCTACAAAATGCAAGGGGAAATGGTCCTTCTTTGTAGCAGCATTGAGCTCTCTATAGTAAAAAAAAACTCACCATTTTCCTCCCTTATTAGGCATAATCACCAATGGAGACACCCACTGGCTATTTGAAATAGGGTAGATAAATCCTACATCTAGTAACTTTTGCAACTCTGTTTTGATAATTTCCCTCAATGCAGTGTTGATTATCCATTGTGGTTGTCTTATAGGTGTACAATCATCTTTGATATATATCCCATGAGTGCAGAGCTTTGGATCCAATCCCTTCATATCATGATAATCCCAAGCAAATGCATTTTGATGGGCTTCAACAAATTTTCCAATGTCAACTCTTGTCCCTCACTCAATTTACTGTTTATATTCATATATCACCCTTCGAACAACTGTACTTGTGTAACTAACTCTATCATAGCTGATTAATTAATACATGGTACCTTAAGTTCATGTGGAAACATTGTGTGAAACATACTTGTTGCTGCAGGAAGTCTATCTACAGAGACAATGGCTACAGGAAGAGTGGCTACAAGAAGTCTGTCTACTGAAAGAGTGCCTACAGGAAGATCAGGCAGAACTGATAGAAGTGTTTGCACGAGGTCAGCAGGACCAAACGCATGAGCCAACGATGTCTCCTCTATCTAACAATGGTCCTGAATAATACTAGATAACAATTCATCTTCATCTTGAAGCTGTAGGAAAGGACTTCTTCCTAGCATTATGAGATGCACCATAGAGTTAACTTCTTCATCCTCTTCACCAATATGTGGCCATAAAAAAATATTCGCATCATGGGATGGCTGAGCAGAAGGATAAATAATAAGATTTTTGGTGTTCTTGCCATCAGAAATGGTCATGTCACCTAACCGACATCCAATATAAGCATCTGCAGTTGCTAACCATGGCCTACCAAGGATAACGAGATATCCACCTAGTGTAGCTTTTGGAGAAAGAACCATGAAGTCCAATGGATACTCCCAAGAGTCTAGAATCACCACAATGTCCTCTACTATGCTATCAGTCTTAACGATGCAACTATCAACAAGCTGCAGGATAGTAGGTGTGGATCTCATGCTTGCAATGTTTAGTTTTTGTAGGATGTCTTTAGTCATCACATTGATAGATTCACCCAAGTCAGTCAAAGCATTTTTATGTTTATCCCATTTATAATAACTTCAACCATACGACTACCTAGATCATTGTACTTGGGGATAATTACTTTTCCAAAAATGATGTCAGCCAATTGTCTCACTAGATGGACTATAGTTGGGTCCTTCTTCGTCCTTCCTAGTTTCTTGAGGCATGCTTCTTTAATTGCCTTTCCATAAATAGGAACATATTTTATGGCCTGGAATAGGGGGATCTAGACACACATATGCTTTAGTTGATCTAGAATATCAAAACTAGCTTCCTCCTTGTCTTATTTTTGTTTGGAAACTTCCAATCTCTAGGGGAATGGTGGTTCTTGTGTTGTTTGCTTGGCTGGAATCGGTTTAGGATTTTTAGGTACGCAAGGCTGAAGAGGATCATTCAAAGATTCTTCTTTCTCTTCCATAGGAAGCACGGTGATAATGGGGGTGGAATGAGTTGACAAGGTAGTTCCTGAACATGGACGTATGCCACTTAAACTCACAATATATGCAAGAAATTGATTTTGATCAATAGAGTATGCAGGTTGCTGCGATGGTTTATTATTCAAGTTGGGTATGGGTTGGGCTGGTAATTGAGTAGGTTTGGGTACATTTGCACTTGGATTAGTAGGAGGATGCATTATAGCAGGTTTTTGGGGTTGAGAAGATGGTTGCATGTATCCAGCTGTCTGGTTTGTCCATTATTGGCCACCTCTCCATTGAGATGTTTGCCAACTTCCTAGAGGTGGTTGCCAAGGTCCTTGAAACTGCTGCCAATTCCCCTAAGATTGTTGCCACTGAGGTGAGGAATTTTGATGATTGGACCAATCACCAAGGATTTGGAGGGTTTCTCCAAGACTGTGGTGGATATACTCCATAGTTGGGTGGATAGGGGGGTTGCCACTGGTTACTAGATGAATAAGAATTAAAATATGGCCCAACAAAAGATAATGGATCTGGTGGCATACCTTGTATTGAAGCCCATGGCCTTTTTCTGTGCAACAAAGTAGACTTGGTATACCTCAATCTGAATTGGTTTGAACTTAGGTGGAATTTGCTTGCTGTCAATGTTAGCTATCAACTTGCATCTATAGTCCTTCTTCTTCTATCTACCATGAGGGAAATATTTTTTCAACATTTCCTTTGCCTCCTCATGTTTCTTCTTAGCTTGAAGTGTATCCAGCTAAGTAGCTAGATTGTCGATTATATCCTGCTTGAAATCTACCAAAAAATTAGTAATCTCCATTCTTGAGACTCCAGTGGTGGATGAATTACCCATAGAGAATTTGTAAGCTCTTCCTTTCTTTGAAGATGCCCTAGAATAGTTTTGGCATAGCTTCTTGATATCCTCCCAAGGGAATTGAGTGATATCTCCTCCTGCCGTTAGGTCCAAGGCATCAGTGCAACTTTCACTAAT
Source organism: Sequoiadendron giganteum (assembly GCA_007115665.2). Lineage (NCBI taxonomy): Eukaryota > Viridiplantae > Streptophyta > Pinopsida > Cupressales > Cupressaceae > Sequoiadendron > Sequoiadendron giganteum. The sequence continues at coordinate 388,310,878 of CM021107.1, forward strand.
TCCTCTCAGGAAAAGAAACTTTTATGAGTCTTCATTGAGCGTATGATGTGGAGATTTATACAGACATAACATAAATCTTGAAATGAAATCCTCTAGGCTCTCATATTCCTTTTGTTGCATTCTAAAAACTTCACCTCCTCTCATATCACTACCCCTGCAATACTCCTTATATTTTTCAAGGAACTTTGTCTTCATATCTTCCCAAGTCACCACAGTGTTTTTCCAAGGCCCATA
>CM021107.1:388311211-388364280 GCA_007115665.2 Sequoiadendron giganteum
AAAAATCTCTAAACTCATCAGATCTAAAACACATCCCATTGTCTATAATTAATCTTAATGGTATACCAAACCTGGTAATAATGTTATGCATCAAAAAATTGATCACAACTTTACCTGTTGCTTGCTTGGTTGGGGTTGCTTCTACCCATTTGATGAAGTAATCAGTGGCTACCAGTATCCATTTATGTCCTCCACTTGATTTCTCTTGTATCTCCCCAATAAAATCAATCCCCCAATGATGAAAAGGGGCTTCAACCTACATAGGTCTAAGTGGTAAAGCTCCTTGATATTTCATCTTGCCTGAAAAATTCAGACATGCTTCACACTTTCTTACATATGAAAAAGAATCATTAAATTTTTTGGCCAGTAGTAACCTGCCCTAAGAATCTTATGTGCAATTGTCTTTGCAGAATAATGGCCTCCACAGACCCCTTCATGCATTTCTTTTAATACATGCTTAGCTTGTGACTCATCTAAACACAACAACAACACTCCATCCCTATTTTGCCAAAACAAATCTCCTTCTATGAATACATATTTAGATGCTTGTAGCTTTAAAGCTCTTCTCTGGTTATCATTAAATCCTTCAGGGCATTTCATGTTCCTGAGGTAATACATGATATCCATATACCAAGGAGTATGCTCAATACTTGCAATCACATCTTCCTCATCTTCTATATTGCAAATTTTATTTTATCCAATATTCGTTTCTGCCATTAACTTGGCCAATCCCTGGCCTCTTACTAATTTGGTAATTTGTATTTCCATATCAAATTCTTGAATTTTATTTATCCACCTGCATCTCTTCCCTGTTACTTTTGACTATGTCAAGATATCTTTAACAACTATATGAGGAACATAAGCAATCACTTTGGCTCCAACAAGATATGGTCTAAAAGCTTTTGTGGATATTACTAATGCAAAGTCTTGTTTCTCCATTATATCATATTTCAATTCTGACCCCCACAATGACTTACTAAAAAAAGAAATAGGTTGTTCATGACCCTCATCATTTTTCTGTAGCATGACAGCTGCTATGGTGTGAAATGAAGCAAAAGAAAATATATGAAATGGTTTACTAAAATCAAGGGATTTTAAGATAGGGGCTTCTTTGATAGCTCTTTTCATAGATATGAAGGCATCCATAGCTTTAGCAATCCAGTCCAACCTTTCTCCTTTTTCCAACATTTTAGATATAGGTTTAACAATCTTAGCAAAATTGGACACAAACCTCCTAACAAAATTGATTTTTCCAAAGAATGATTGGATGGCTTTGACAGTTTTAGGAATAAGAACCTTATCTATGGCTTCAACTCTCTCAGGATCTATTCTAACTCCTTCCTTCGACACAATATGTCCTAAGATTTTTCCCTTTGTGACAGAAAAATGACATTTTTTAGGATTAAGACTAATACCATATTACAAAGCTTTGATGAAGATCTTCTCCAAGTCTTCCACATGATTCTCTACCCTTTTGGAATAAGCAGTGAGATCATCTTGATATACCACCATTATAGCATTGATAAGATCTGCAAATGCCACATCCATGGCCCTTTGAAAGGTCACTCTTGCATTTGTGAGACCAAATGGCATTCTTACATAGACATATGTTCCCCATGGAGTTGTAAAAGTTGTTTTGTACTGCTCAGATTCTCTGACCTTAACTTGACTATAACCAGAGAAACCATCCATCATAGATAACAACTCAGACACTATTAATTTATGTAGTATAGCCTCCATGTTAGGTATAGGGTAATTATCTTTGAGGGATGCCACATTTAAATTTTTGAAGTCCATACACAGTCTGATATCTTCATTCTTATTTCTTATAGGAACTAGGTTTGACACCCATGTTGAATGCCTGATTGGTTTGATGATACCTCCATCTCTAAGCTTTGCCAATTCCTCTTGCATCTTAGGTTCTAGAGTTGGATTGATAGGCCTCTGCCTTTCTCTAAATGGAATTGTGTCTAGCTTCAGTGTAATTTCATGTTGAAAAAGATCCTCTCTATATGCCTTCAAATCCTCATAAGGCCAAGCAAACACATGCTTGTACTTTCTTAGCAATGTAATCAACATTCTTTTGATGGTTGGGCTTATCCTTTTTCCAATATAAACCGTTTTAGGTGCCAATTCAATTCCCATATTTATTTCTTCAATATCCTCTTTCTTAACAGGTGTCTACTTCATGAGAGAATGATCATTTCCATCATACACCCTTTCCAATGCCAAAGCCCTTTGGGAAGCTTGTTGGTTTTAAGCTGCAAAACTTCCTTACCAAGCACAATCTGTTTCCCATCTACTTCTTCCACAAAAGCATTGAAATCAATCTCTTGTGCTTCATACTAGTCTATACAATGAAGAAACTTCAAAAGTTCAGTATCATCATTAAAAACCTACCAGCTATATATGTTGTCAAGGATAGCAGGTCTTGTTTTGAACTCAATTTGGGATATTCCTACTAGCGTGATGTCATCTTTTCTTAATGCCACATTGGCTAGGAAATCTGCCATTATGTTTTTTGATCTATCCACCCAATCAATGGAGAAAGCATCAAATAACTCGATTGTATCCCATATTGCATTCCTGTATTGCTTCAGCCTTTTATTTTTTGCTGCATATTTTGATCTGATTTGTGACACCACCAGCTCCGAGTCTCCATAAATAGTTAACAGTTTAATCTTGTGTTTAATCGCTATGTTCAAACCAGTCAACAAGGCTTCATACTCTGCCACATTATTTGTGCATTCAAAAGCCAACAAAAATGAATATTTAAATGTTGTACCTTCAGGTGATATGAAAACTATCCTAATGCCATTACCTTCTTGACTGCATGCCCCATCAAAGTACATTTTCCACACTCCTTGCTGATTTTAAGAAATATGTTTATCAATTGGGTCTTTGTTTACCAACTTGGGCTGAGATAATTCTACTCTAAAACTTCCCAAATCTACATCATAGAAGCAATTAAGTTGCTCTTGAGGAGCATATTCAACAATTTGATTCATTTTGGGCTCCCTATACAACTTGACCTCTTCTCCATTCACTGGTATAGTGGCATATGATAAATCAAACTGCACATTGCCCCCTACTGCTATAGTCCATTGTCTTGATAGGCGCATTCCAAACTGGGGAGGTGTGTCAATTATGGTTAAATCAATATTGTAGGCAGCTTGTGGGTAGGTTGCTAATCTTACTTCCACATTCTTCATTATTCCCACAACTGGAACAAGCTTGCTATCCTTGGTGTAGCATTTACCTCCTTCCACATCTATCCACATACCAAGTTGTTTCATTACCCATACTGGCATAATATTGATGGAAACACCTGAATCTATCATGCAATTTCTCACTAATTTGCCACTAATGAGTAATGTGGTGAAGAATGGGTCCACCTGCGGTGTGTTCATTAAGCAGGCCTCTGGAATTTTTACCTCCTTCCTTTTATTAGTAATCTCATGAACCTCATTATTTTCAAGGTTTATATTTTGATTCCCATTAGACATCAATTGTATGGCACCTTCCCTATATTCCTTGATCTTCATCATTTCAATTAATGGGACAAACATTTTTAGTTGAGATAAGGCTTGTATGAAATCAAAGGATGTACCTTCAGTTCTGATCATCTTCTTGGGTTCTATCAATTCTCCTTTGTTCTCCTCACTTTACCATTTGCATGTTTGACTTGGCTTTTGTTTATCCATGGTGACTTCCTTACCTTCCTCTTTAGGAGCACACTTTTGTTCTCTTTTATTAGATTGCTTATCACTTGCCTTCTTTGATATCTCATTTGATACCCTTTTATTTTTTATAAACACTCCTCTAGGAACACCTTCATCTTCGTTCACTATTTTTTTCCTCAACCGATATTTACTTCTAGCTTCCTCCACTACTACAATAGTCAATATTTTAATCTCTTCTTCACCCGATCTCCTTATACTGCACCTATTAGTCTGTCATGATACAATAGGGGGGTCTTGCTCATTTTCACTTTATTCATAGTTAGAAAAAACTTGTTGCTCTGCCATATGAATATTGTATTTTTGATGATCAACATCATACTCATATCCTTCCTCCTCTGAAGATGAATACTCCCGCTCGAAAGAATTAAGAGTGTGGGAAGTTAAATAGATGTTATGATCTTCCCCACCATTTTTTTCCAATATGTCTTCTGGTATTGACTGAGCTGTAACACAATGCTCTGGGGAATGTGGTGCATAACAAACTGAGCACCAAGGAGTCTTATCTACCATATATTCTCCTTTCTTTTTTAAAGGATCCAGTGTCTCTTTATTCCTTGGTCTATCAATTACTGGCTTCCCATCCTTCCAATTTGTATTATAGGGCATGTCATGTAACCTTGGTCTTTCATTCCTATATGTATTCTCTTGTCTATTTGGGGGAGCATATGGGGGAACCCTAGGGTTTTCCCTTTTAGAAAACATCCCTCCAGCTTTCCTATTATTCTCAATAGTTAGCACTATCTTTTGAGCTTCAGCCAGATTCCTAGGATCTCTGTTCCTAAGCTCATATCCAGTCTTGGGATAAAAAACTTTCAAGTAGATGCTCAATACAACAGGATCAACCAACTTGGATCCACGAGGTATCTTATTATGTAGCTTGGAAAACCTCCGATTAAAATCATAAGCTGACTCATTTTGATGCTTCTGGATAGTTACCAACTCATGCAAAGCAAACTTTGATGCACATTGATTCCCATATTTTTGGAGAAATTGCTCATAAAATATATGAATGGAATTAATGAATGCTGTAGGCAAACTGTTAAACCAGTCCCTGACATCTTCAATTAGAGACATCATAAATAATCTCATCTGTACATCCTCATATTGCATATCCAGGTCTTGAATAACTATTTTAAAGTTTCTCAGATGCTCCTTGGCTGTGACTGCACTACTTCTTGTGAATTTTGGGACTAGGTTTCTCCAATTGTTATCCAGAGGGTAAGGGTATATCAGAAATCCGGTCAAATCAAACTGCCTGATCATGGTTGTATATTGTGGAGGAGGATTTTGGTAATGTTGATGCTGGTGCAATGGATTACTATTTCCCACATATTGCTGACCTTGTGGGGGTACGTGCTGCTGATAAGGAGGTGGTTGAATACCCTTATGCTGTGGTGGAGAATTTTGATGTCCACATTGGTTCTTTGGCTGATTTCGGTGGGCCTGTGGGGAATGTGATGGTCTCATGTTGTTATTTTTATGAGGGGGAATATATTAGGTGAATCAACCATTGACATTTTAATCTGAGCCTTTTGCAACTTCAATTTCTCAAATTCTTTCATTGCCTAAAACCTTTGCTCATATTTTATCCTTGATCTTTCTATTTCTTGCCTCATGCGTTCACACTGTGCATCTACCTCATTTTGGGCCATAAGTTCATGATTTTATTTAGATGCTTCTTCATATTCAAGTCCCTCCTCAAAAAGTGTTGTTCTCTGCTCATATTCAAACTCTCTCCTTTTTTTAGCTTCAAAATCAGCTGTGAGCTCGTGAACTTTCTCATGGTCTGGTCGATGGAATGGATTTCTCTTCTCCTCGGGAGTGTGAAGTTCTTTAGATGGGTTGTTTTCATTTGTTAATGCATCATATGAATTATATGTTTCCACCAATGGTTTCAATGTTTTCTTTTTAGTTGCTGGGCCTAGATCATTAAACACCTTCTTGCCCTATTCATTTTTACTAGTCCACTTAATCCTATCATTAGGACCATCACCATCCCTATACAAAGATCTTCTTCCCTGCATGTTGTGAGTAATCATGATAGTCTGAGCACTAGGATGATTTATTTCCAATCTGTATTTTATTTTATCATTCTCAATGCACTTGTTCATTCAGAGTCGCCACCCACTTTTTTTTAAAAGTGATAATTTTTTTATTATTTCACCCAACATAGTCAATTTTCAAATTTCTTAACTGTGAATCTCTTCAATGAATCTATATGGAAAGACTGCCCACCACCAGACTTTTCTCAAGTTATTCCCCAGCAGAGTCACCAATTTGTTTGGTCTCAAAAATGCAGGTTTGAACCATGAGAGGTTGCCAGGCTTTCACAATGCTTTTGGCCAACTAGCAAGGCCAACCAATATAGTTGAACCTTCTACTCTTAAGGTTCTACTAGACCTAGGTGGGTGTACCTATATGAATGCTACAGATTTTGAACTATGCTTCTTGATTGACTAAACTATCCACAATGGAAAATTGACAGTGGAGAGATATGATCTAAATTTTGTATAAATTGTATATGCAGTATCAGATAAAATTTGGTATAAATAGTATATGTAATATGAAGGTGAAGCTTGATATGTTTAGTTAATAGATGCTATATGAAATGAATAAAATTAAATGATGAAACATGGAAGACCAGTGCCTTGTTGGGTAAAATAGAGTCAAATGAAAGTCTTAGATGAATGGTTCCTATCTAGCAAGTTCTCTAATTGTTTGTCATACAAATATGAGTTTATAACTGGTACAAACATGCAAGAATATGATTGACATACCCTACTTGAGGCAGAATATCAATCCTAACTATTTGGTTCTTCTTATTGATCCAAATAACATTCCCAAATTACTGTAATTGACTGAAAGGAATTTAATTCGTCTTTAAAGAAACCAATTAATCAAATTACACAGATACATCAAATGTGCATTGATAAATTGAACATATACTTGATATTTCAACTTATATAATCGAGAAACATCATATTGGAGACAATCAAATAATTGCAAAAAATCCAACAAACAACTGATACTAGAATGAAACCACCAAATCAACAGTCTTTCATTATATTCCTTAAAATTTATATATGCAACATAGTCTTCTTGAATGCAAAAATTCTGAAAAAATCCTATACTTCCTGCTATCTGTCTTCTTTTCTTCCCCCTCTCTTACAATTGATTTTTCAAGTATTTATACAATAAATTTTAAGGGTCACGACCCTTCACTGTCTGTTACAGTCATTCACATTCTGTTGACATAAATTAAAACTTTTAATTATATTGCCTTATCGACAAATTAAATGTTTTTAAACTATAGCCTGATGCCTTTTATGTTTCCTTAATACATTTCCCACTTGTATTCTTTATTTTATCGAAAATTTACACCTTACCTTCCCTTTATTTTTATTTCCCCATGGCTTTTATTGCTTTCATCGCAGCCTCATTTACATTTACCACTCAACCATAGTCAACTTGTTGACCGGTCGCAGTATTGCGGTGAGACTATCACGGTCTATTCTTCACTGTTACTACGTTACCATGGTCTTCGTTCTACCCACTGGTAGTGTGGCGGTGACTATCTTCAACTGTCATCCTTTCTTCTTACTAACCCTCCACCATGCTACCGTAGCCTCTTCGCTACCTACCAGTGGTACCGCGGTGTCTTCGATCTGTCACTTCTTTCACCGTCTGCGCTATCTATCTCCTTCCACCGCACCACCGCGGTCTCTTCCTTCACCACGTGCAGTATTGTGGTCTTAACCATCATGGTCTTCCTTTCATCTACCACCCTACCATGACCTTCACTTTTGTTGTCAGTGGTAGTGCGGTGCCAACATTAACTGTCATCTTCTCCGGCCACCGCATTACCGTGGTCTACTTCCTAACCTCATGCAGTATGGTAGTGTCTCGTCAACCATTATCCCCGCTGTCAACTTGCCACTGCTCATCAATTATCTCACCGCCACTGTGATATGAATTGACCGTGCATGGTGTGGCGGTAAAAACTTCATGCCCTACTCCTTAACCATCACCCTCCATCATCGCAGTCACTGCGGTCAGTCGGATGACTATTCATGGTGTAGCGGTAACAGTCATCATGAATGTGCCTTGCCTCCACCGTGGTACTGCGGATGGTTTGATGGCCGTCTACAGTAAAGTGGTAGGAATCAAAAGGATAGTAATTTCAAAGGGTAAAAGCTAGCGGTAGTATATATAAGTCATTTTGGCTTCATCGATGGGGAATAAATGAATCATTTTATGAAAGATAGGAAAATATATGGGTTTAAATAGGTAAAGACCTTAGGATTCTAATGGAAAATTGTGGAAAATAATAGGAAAACCCTAGGAATTCTTATGGAAATTTTGGTTCTAACAAGTTCAGTGTCACATCACATATGTGAGTCGTCTTTTATTTGAAGTTTCAAATCAACTCAACAAGATTTTCTGATGCAAAAAACCATGGACTGACATGTGGAAATATATTCACATCTTTCTTACCCCTCCCCCCAAGCTAAATTTTGAAATGTGTCCACACATGCAAGATGGTAGCAACGATTTGACAGGGGGTTCATAAAAATTTATCTGAACGTCCATACTAACGTACAATGATTAAATGAAACACTCTAAAATATAATTAAGAATGAAATTAATGCACACATACCTGAATGTGTAAAAACATGAATATATAGAGGATTCATTGTAATGAGTGTGGAGAAAGTGTCATTGACCTTTTTAAGAAATAATTGAGCAATTAATTATGATGAAATGGAATGGTGTGAGGTGGAATGAAGTGATGGAAGAGAGAGAAAGGTGGTATAGATGGATGGATGGGCGGATGGGTGAAGAAATGGACTTCTACAAAAGTAGAAGTCTTTCTTATGGCAAGTACGTACCTTAATTAGCCAAAAAGAGGGACATTAGGTCCACTACCTTCAACTGCAAAAACTCCTCTGTTGCAGGAACTGTGCTCGGGTGATGTATGTTGGATGAACTGCTGCTGGAATTCTTCTTTAGAAGCTGGCCTATAATAAAATATGAGATGATGCCCATTGACAAGTAATTTAAATCTAATAGGGTCAATGGTAGTGAGTTGCACAACTCCATTGGGAAATACTTCAACAAATTCATATGGCACTAGCCACCTTGTCTGTAATTTTCCTGCATTATCCTGATACCGTGAGTCATAAAGCAATGCTCAGTCACCTAGCTGAAATTTATTCTCTTTTATAAATTTTTCATGCCATTTGACTCGTTGAATCTACACAAATTCAGTATGGTGAAAGGTTGTTTTCTTCATCTCATCTAATGCATTTAGTTGCAAGATCCTTTCTTTCTATGCCTCAAAAATTTCCATTCCCAACTCTATTATAGTTCTGAGAGTCTTGTGCTCAAACTCGATGGGCATCATGTATGTCTTCCCATACAGTAGCTCAAATGGTGTGAAGCCTGTAGATGTCTTCCAGGTGGTTCGGTAAGCCCAAACTGCTTCTGATAATATTTTTTCCCAATCCTTTATGTGAATATCCACTATTTTTGTTAGGGTGGCCTCAATTTCTCTGTTTGTCACCTTAACTTGTCCATTCACTTGAGGGTGGTAAAGGGTATACTTTTAGTGCCTGATGCTATATTCATTAACTAGTTTTGCAACAAGTGTTGAGGTAAACTGATCTCCTTGATCAGTTACTATTTCTCTAGGGACTCCATACTGTGTGAAGATTTCTTCATAAAGAAATTCTGCAACTTTGTTGACTCTGACATGTTTCATGGCTTTGACTTCTACCCACTTAGTTACATAATCAGTGCATACTGAAATATAAGACTTACCATTTGATGGGGGATCAATGGGTCCCACAAAATCCGATCCCCACTTGTCAAAGGGAGTGACTACTACTTGGCGATAGAGTGGCATCTCATCTAACTTTGTTGATCTGCCCATTCTTTGGCATCTGTCACATTTTCGTGTATATCTTTTTGCATATTTGTGGTTGCAAAGTGTCCTCCACATGGTTCATCATGGAATGCATGTAGAATTTCATATGTCTCATCTTCTCATAACATGATCTAGTCCAGTATAAAACATGCATCTAGCTATCCATGAAAAAAGGGAAAGATTTTTCAATCATCACTCTTCTCTACAAAAGAGAGAAGTAAGGAGGAACTCTCCCTGTCACAAGGTAATTAACTATATCTGCATACCATGGTGTCTGCACACTAATGGAGAATATATGTTCATCAGTAAATGAGTCATCTATGGATTGACTATCTGTTGATGTGGTCAACCTTGAAAGAAAATATGCAACAACATTGACCTTCCCTGATTTATCCATAATAGTTATGTCAAACTCCCGCATCAACAACAACCATCTAGCTAACCTTCCTGAGATCAGGGGTTTATTCATAAGATATCTAATGTCTGCATGATCAATGTGCACAAAGATCTAGTAGCCTATTATATAGTGCCTGAATTTGTTCAGGGCATAGATTACTGCCAGCATTTCTTTCTCCGTTACCATGTAATTTAGTTCAGCTCCCTGCAAGTTTTTGCTGACAAAATAAATGGCATTATCAATGGCTCCTTCTTTCTATCCTAGGATTTCTCCTATGGCATAATTTGAGGCATCAATATGGATGTGAAAAGGGATTTTCTAATTTGGTCCCTTAAGCACAACAACATGAGTCAAAGCTATATTTAAATCAAAAAATGCTTTATCACACATTTTTGTCCAGTGGAACTCAACATCTTTAGTCAGGGGATTATACAGTGGAGCTCCTATTTTGCTAAAATATTTGATGAAAGCCTATAATAGCCTGCATGTCCCAAGAAAATCCTAACATCCTTTTGTTTTTCAAGTATAGGTAGATTAGTAATTACCTCAATTTTTGCAGGATCAACTTGAATTCCATGGTGGGAAATGTAGTGGCAAAGAATGACACCTTCTTGCATCATCATGAAGCACTTCTCACTGTTTAGAGATAGATTTTGGTCTTCACATCTCTATAGGAATTTCTTCAAATTTTCCAATGCTTCATGAAAATAAACACCATATGTTGTAAAATCATCCATATAGATCTCCATGCAGTGAAGGGAGATGTCTGAAAATATGCTGATGACTACTCTCTGAAAAGTTGTAGGTGCATTGCATAACCCAAAGGGAAGTACTAAATAGGCATATGTACCCCATGGACATGTGAATGTAGTCTTCTCTTGGTCTTCTGGTGCAATTTGAACCTGATTGTAACCACTGAATCCATCAAGAAAAGAAAAGTATTGCTTGCCTGCAAGAGAGTCTAAGACTTGATCTACAAAATGCAAGGGGAAATGGTCCTTCTTTGTAGCAGCATTGAGCTCTCTATAGTAAAAAAAAACTCACCATTTTCCTCCCTTATTAGGCATAATCACCAATGGAGACACCCACTGGCTATTTGAAATAGGGTAGATAAATCCTACATCTAGTAACTTTTGCAACTCTGTTTTGATAATTTCCCTCAATGCAGTGTTGATTATCCATTGTGGTTGTCTTATAGGTGTACAATCATCTTTGATATATATCCCATGAGTGCAGAGCTTTGGATCCAATCCCTTCATATCATGATAATCCCAAGCAAATGCATTTTGATGGGCTTCAACAAATTTTCCAATGTCAACTCTTGTCCCTCACTCAATTTACTGTTTATATTCATATATCACCCTTCGAACAACTGTACTTGTGTAACTAACTCTATCATAGCTGATTAATTAATACATGGTACCTTAAGTTCATGTGGAAACATTGTGTGAAACATACTTGTTGCTGCAGGAAGTCTATCTACAGAGACAATGGCTACAGGAAGAGTGGCTACAAGAAGTCTGTCTACTGAAAGAGTGCCTACAGGAAGATCAGGCAGAACTGATAGAAGTGTTTGCACGAGGTCAGCAGGACCAAACGCATGAGCCAACGATGTCTCCTCTATCTAACAATGGTCCTGAATAATACTAGATAACAATTCATCTTCATCTTGAAGCTGTAGGAAAGGACTTCTTCCTAGCATTATGAGATGCACCATAGAGTTAACTTCTTCATCCTCTTCACCAATATGTGGCCATAAAAAAATATTCGCATCATGGGATGGCTGAGCAGAAGGATAAATAATAAGATTTTTGGTGTTCTTGCCATCAGAAATGGTCATGTCACCTAACCGACATCCAATATAAGCATCTGCAGTTGCTAACCATGGCCTACCAAGGATAACGAGATATCCACCTAGTGTAGCTTTTGGAGAAAGAACCATGAAGTCCAATGGATACTCCCAAGAGTCTAGAATCACCACAATGTCCTCTACTATGCTATCAGTCTTAACGATGCAACTATCAACAAGCTGCAGGATAGTAGGTGTGGATCTCATGCTTGCAATGTTTAGTTTTTGTAGGATGTCTTTAGTCATCACATTGATAGATTCACCCAAGTCAGTCAAAGCATTTTTATGTTTATCCCATTTATAATAACTTCAACCATACGACTACCTAGATCATTGTACTTGGGGATAATTACTTTTCCAAAAATGATGTCAGCCAATTGTCTCACTAGATGGACTATAGTTGGGTCCTTCTTCGTCCTTCCTAGTTTCTTGAGGCATGCTTCTTTAATTGCCTTTCCATAAATAGGAACATATTTTATGGCCTGGAATAGGGGGATCTAGACACACATATGCTTTAGTTGATCTAGAATATCAAAACTAGCTTCCTCCTTGTCTTATTTTTGTTTGGAAACTTCCAATCTCTAGGGGAATGGTGGTTCTTGTGTTGTTTGCTTGGCTGGAATCGGTTTAGGATTTTTAGGTACGCAAGGCTGAAGAGGATCATTCAAAGATTCTTCTTTCTCTTCCATAGGAAGCACGGTGATAATGGGGGTGGAATGAGTTGACAAGGTAGTTCCTGAACATGGACGTATGCCACTTAAACTCACAATATATGCAAGAAATTGATTTTGATCAATAGAGTATGCAGGTTGCTGCGATGGTTTATTATTCAAGTTGGGTATGGGTTGGGCTGGTAATTGAGTAGGTTTGGGTACATTTGCACTTGGATTAGTAGGAGGATGCATTATAGCAGGTTTTTGGGGTTGAGAAGATGGTTGCATGTATCCAGCTGTCTGGTTTGTCCATTATTGGCCACCTCTCCATTGAGATGTTTGCCAACTTCCTAGAGGTGGTTGCCAAGGTCCTTGAAACTGCTGCCAATTCCCCTAAGATTGTTGCCACTGAGGTGAGGAATTTTGATGATTGGACCAATCACCAAGGATTTGGAGGGTTTCTCCAAGACTGTGGTGGATATACTCCATAGTTGGGTGGATAGGGGGGTTGCCACTGGTTACTAGATGAATAAGAATTAAAATATGGCCCAACAAAAGATAATGGATCTGGTGGCATACCTTGTATTGAAGCCCATGGCCTTTTTCTGTGCAACAAAGTAGACTTGGTATACCTCAATCTGAATTGGTTTGAACTTAGGTGGAATTTGCTTGCTGTCAATGTTAGCTATCAACTTGCATCTATAGTCCTTCTTCTTCTATCTACCATGAGGGAAATATTTTTTCAACATTTCCTTTGCCTCCTCATGTTTCTTCTTAGCTTGAAGTGTATCCAGCTAAGTAGCTAGATTGTCGATTATATCCTGCTTGAAATCTACCAAAAAATTAGTAATCTCCATTCTTGAGACTCCAGTGGTGGATGAATTACCCATAGAGAATTTGTAAGCTCTTCCTTTCTTTGAAGATGCCCTAGAATAGTTTTGGCATAGCTTCTTGATATCCTCCCAAGGGAATTGAGTGATATCTCCTCCTGCCGTTAGGTCCAAGGCATCAGTGCAACTTTCACTAATTCCTCTCAGGAAAAGAAACTTTTATGAGTCTTCATTGAGCGTATGATGTGGAGATTTATACAGACATAACATAAATCTTGAAATGAAATCCTCTAGGCTCTCATATTCCTTTTGTTGCATTCTAAAAACTTCACCTCCTCTCATATCACTACCCCTGCAATACTCCTTATATTTTTCAAGGAACTTTGTCTTCATATCTTCCCAAGTCACCACAGTGTTTTTCCAAGGCCCATAAACCATCTCAATGCAGCTTCTTTCAAGGTAGTAGGAAATAGCTTAAGTCTATGGGCATCAGTGATATAGTCATAGCTTCTACAGAGTATATCAAACTCAAACAAGAGTGTATCAAGATCTTCTGTGACAAGTCCATAGAACTTAGGAAGGACTAAGGCAGGGATATTTTTGAGGTTATCTACTTCATTGTGTTGAGAAATGGGAAAATGAAAAGCTGGTTGGTTCTATCTATTGGGCCTATCTCCATTTGTATCAGCCATGCTTGCTTGATGAAGTTTTAGAATAAAGGATTCCTCAACTGGATTTTGATCTTCAAGGGAAAATTTAGAACTAGTCAAGTCAGGGAATGTATCGCCAAAGGGGTGTGACTCTTCTTCCTCCTCATTTCTGGGTAGATTTGGAAGTTCTACTAGCTAAAATGGCTCTAGATTATTAGGAAGGAATCTCCCATAGGCATCTCTTCTTCTTCTAGGCATGTGGTATCAACTTAGTATCAGCCAACTCACACAAAGAATGGGTGGGGAGAAATAGTGGATCATAACTTCTAATACTAAGAGAAAATTTTAGAAATACTTTAGCAGAAAAACTATCAATGACTCCAAAGGACTCCCTAGTTTGACACCATCCCCGACAATGACGCCAAAAATGTTGGCCTCCTACAATGATTTCAATAACTAAGACTTTACAACCACAATTAAGAGATTGGACATCTTAACTTGAATAGCCATTTTAACCATCATGAAGGTACATTTAAATTGTCAACACAGGGATGTGAACTTGAAATGGGTCAACACAGTATGTGCGTTAGGAACTTCAAAGTAGTCATCTTTATTCTACAAATAAGAGAATTAATACTGAAAGTAAATTGCATGGAAAGAAATTAAATAAATGTTGAACACTACTCAACAACAAAACTCAAACTGAACATGCATAACAAAAATGAAAATCTAAGCAGCAAACAAGAAACGACTCTGCTCGCTTTGGCTGCAAGAACAGTCACAAAATGGAATTCTAGTGGCTACAAGAACAGTCGGTGCCAGATTCTTAACTAAGGACTAAATAGAAGCTAATACTAATATAACTAAACTAAAGGAACAAATTACTAACCAAGTGGGCCCCTTTAGATGAGTATCCTCTAAGACTAATGCAAACTTGGATAGTCAACTCATAATCTTATTTCATTCATTGGAAAGTGCAAATAAAAAAGTATGTTTGATTATCAGATTGTACAATAGCATGGCAATCAAAAAATCCCTCAAGAAGGAGGATCCAACCTTATTTATCAACTAAAAAAGGAAGTCAACTCCCACTAACTGAGAGGACACCACTTAGGGAAAGCAGAGAAGAGAGTGGAAGAGTGGTTACACATGCAAGGGAATCCATTCAAACATGCATGCCCAAACATGGACTCGACCACTGCAGTAATGCCCGCATTGCTCAATGTCATTAAAGATCGACATAAGGCAGTTACATGTGGCTAACATGGGAATCTCCCACTGACTTCCTTAGTTGAACTTCACACATTTTATCCGTGTGACCAGCCGGAAACTGCATTTCTCAACTTAGCATTCTCAATCATGTCTGCATGGCAATGTTAGTATGCATAATAATTTCATAGCTATAACCACCTTTAAATAAAATTCATTAACCACATGAAAGATTAATATAGATAGTCCACATAATAGTTTAATATCATTAAACTTGGCATAAATAGAATTAAACCCAAATGTCTTATGGTTTCAGAGATACTATATAAAAGTATTAGCATGAAATCATAAAGTCCATGGTAACTTCAACAAATAGACTATAGATTCTACCCATAACTAGACCAAAAAATAGACTAATCAATCATTATTCATAATAATAGGGTTAAAAGAGTCTTAGTAGATGGAGATGCTGGTTTGAACATTTGCACCCTTTAGTTGATCAAAAACTTGGGCTATTCAAAGGATACTATTGAGAAATAAAAGAGTACCATAATTAGAGCATATGACGATCAAGATTGGGTATTGCAAGGCATCATCAAACTACCAATCCAAGTGAGACCCATTATTGTAGACATTGATCTCCAATACAACATTATGCTTGGCCAACCATGGAACCATGCCCTAAAAGCTATAGCTTCAACCTATAACCAATGTGTAAAGTTTCCTTTTGAGGGCAGGGATGTTACCATCTATGGAGATCCTGGGCCTTTTTACTACTGCAAGAATCTTGAGGCCAAGTTTTATAAGATTCCTCAAGTGACCAAGAATGATGAAGGGCCTACACCATCTTCCTCATTTGTTGACCCATTGTCCCTTATAGCTACTTCAAAAATGAAAACACCCATTATCTAAAACATTCCCAATGTCAAAGCAATGATCCAAGATGATGGTTGTGGAAATTATAAGCTAACAAATGATACCTTTGTGTTAGGGGAGTTACCTCTTTCTCCAAAATATCATGCAAAACCAACACCTATCAACAAAGTGGTTGAGATAATACAGATGGAAACTACTACCTTCACCAAGTAGGGGGATTTGAACAAAGGAGATGTTAATGAGGAAGATTTGTCTAAACCACTATATCAAGATGAACAACATGTCCCTATTCTTCCCATGGAAGATGGCAATAAAGGCTTGCATCTAATGAAAGGATGGGGCTATAAAAAGAATGAGAAACTAGGACAAAATGACAATGGTTTTCTAGAACCCATCATTCTTGAGAAACATCCAAAGAATCTTGGCTTAGGATGTACTACTAGTAAGGTTACCCTTATTGGAAAAAAGTATTTCCACTAAATGAGTCGAGGCTTCCTCTTGGTTATGAACATTACGTGATACTACCCTAGATGACTTCCCCCTCGATGCTGCTAACCTATTTGAAAATAAATCTCTCTTCATGGTATCCACAACATACTATTTCCTGAATGATCAACCCACTGAAGTAAGCCTAGTTTACCCACAACTCACTGATTGGGACCAACAAGGAACACCGATTCTAGATTTATTCAAAAATAATGAAGCAATCTCAGAATTCATGGGACTTCGCAATAATTTACCATGGGAAGACCACAAATATGGATTTGATATAGATCTAGATATAGGGGCATACTATGGGGAGACGATTGAATCCTTCAATCACAAAATTAAGGGCATGCAACTAACATGTAGATCTCTAAGTGAAAACCACACTATGGCACTTTTTGATCCTAAAATAGTAAAAATAAAGGATGCATATGAAGGTAAAAACCTCTTTGAGGTGCCCAAGGATGAGGGATTCAATCTCCCCCTTTGTGCAATGCATCTAGAGAAGTCAATAGTTCTACCAGAAAAAGCCACTCCAGTGAATGTGGGAACAAAAGAAAAAACCAAGATAACTTTCTATGTCGATCCTTGTTTGATGAAGAATAGAAAAACCTAGCAGTATTCTTAAAAGAGTGAAGAGCTAACTTTGCATGATCATACACAGATATGCCAAGCATCGATCCAGAAGTGGTTGTGAATAATTTAGTAGTCTATCCTGAAGCGAAACCAGTGAAGTAGAAATTAAGAGAGATACACCCTCAAATAGCTCTCTTGGTGAAACTTGAGTTACAAAAGATTCTTGACGTTGGATTCATCTGACTGATAGATTATCCTAAGTGGGTTCCCAACCTGGTGCCAGTCTCCAAACCCATTGGGGGCATCATAATATGCATGTATTTTAGATACTTACATAAGGCATGCTCGAAGGATGATTTCCCTCTTCCCAATATTGACATCATCATGGATTTAACAACTGGGCATGAAATACTATCACTCAGAGATGGTTTTTCAGGCTATAATCAAATCATGATCGCTAAGAGGATAAAAAAAACTGTATCACTTGTCCATGGGGAACATATTGTTGGAACATGATGCCATTTGGGTTGAAGAATGTAAGAGAAACCTATCATAGAGAAATGACCCTCATCTTTCATGAAATGATCCAAAAAACAATCAAAGACTATGTGGATGATATTTTAGAAAAAATCAAAGAAAAGAAGTGAGCACATAGAAGTATTAGGACCCATCTTCGAAAGAATTGAAGAGTACAAGGTATGGCTAAACCCAAAAAAGTGTCTTTAGGGTTACATCCAATAAAAGTAAAATCCATTCTAGACATGGAACCACCATAAAAATTTAAGTAGATGAGAGGGCTACAAGGAAGGTTGCAATCCATTAGAAGGTTCATAGAATAGTTATCAGACAAAATCCACCCTTTCTCACATCTTCTCCATAAAGGAATAACTTACAAGTGGGATGAGAAGTGAGATAAATATCTCCAGTAGACTAAGGACTACTTATTGATACCTCTAGTTCTCATGCCTTCAATACCAAACAAACCCTTGATCCTATATATCTCAAGAACATCAACAACACTAGGTGCCCTTCTAGCACAACATGATGAAAACGGAAAGGAAATGGCTATCTATTACATCAGCAGGACCTTGGTGGGATATGAAATGAACTAATCATCCATTGAGAAAGCATATTTAGTAGTGGTTTTTGATTCACAAAAGTTCAAACATTACATATTGTCACATCAAATCAAGCTTATTGCGAAGATCGACCCATTGAAATAATTGTTATCGAAAGAAACTCTCATTGGGTGAATGGCCAAATAGGTAATGATCTTGACTGAATTTTACATAGAGTACATGGAGCGCAAGTAAATCAAAGTACAAGTGATCATATACCAACTGGCAGAGGAACCTATCTATGTAGAGAACCCGTTGATTAATAAATTCCTTGATAAATTAGTGTTCCTTGTCAATTTAACCGATCAATGGAAGATGCACTTTGATGGATCATTTACCCAACATGGATCAATGGTGGGTATTATTTTATCACCCCTCAAGGTGATTACATCCCAAAGTTATATAGACTATCATTTCTATGCACTAACAACATTGCAAAGTATGAAGCACTGATCATAGGACTAAGGATAGTAGTTCAATGGTAGATATAAGAGTTGAAAGTCTATGGAGACTCACAACTGGTTATCAACCAAGTCAATGATGACTACCAAACTAAGGATGATAAGCTTACTCCTTATAAGAAGATGGTAAAAAATATCAAGGACCTTTTCATTGATATAAATTTTGAGTAGATTTCTTGCATGAACAATCGAGCAGTAGATGCTATGTCAAGAATTGGATCATTATTAGACATGTCGCACAACGTCCTTCAATGTGAATTCTTGGTAGAACAACTTCTTGTGCCAACTTTTGAAATCCCAGAACTTGAGTTTGTATGTGTCATCGTTGGTCCTGGTTTCCCATGGTGTCATGATATATTCAAATACCTTAGCAGAGGAACCCTCCCATTTGATATCACGTCCAACCTCAAGAAGAACTTTGTTAAAAAGGAATCTTGATTCATGATCCTAGGTGATACCTTATATTGTTAAAGCATCAAGGGGACATTACTACAATGTCTTAACCAAGAGGAAGCCTTGACTGCCTTAACAAAAGTACATAATGGCATATGTAGTTCCCATTCTAGTGGTATGAATTTAGGTAAGAAATTATTGAGGATAGGGTATTATTGGCCAACCATGGAAAGAGAAACCCATCAGTATGTGCAAAAGTGTGCCCAATATCAATAGAATGGAGATCAAAATTACTCCAACCTCATCTAATGGCCACAACTTTATCATAATGAGCACTGAATACTTTACCAAGTGGGTAGAAGCTATTCATATGACGTACATAATGGGGAAGAAAATTGTCAAATTTATCTTGAATTACCTCATCTATCATTACAGTGTTTCACAAACCCTTATCTCAGATAATGGGACACCCTTCAAGAATCAAGATGTGAAAGAGCTATATCAACAATTCAACATCTAGCATCAATTATCTACCTTGTATTACCCCTAGGGAAATGGTCAAGATGAGGCTACAAACAAGACCATTTTAAAAATCCTAAAGAAAATGGTCAATGAAGTTGGTCGTGACTGACATCTATAGTTAAATATTTCCCTTTGGTCCTATCGAACTGGTATCCGCACACCTATAGGTGAAACCTCATTCCCCTTCACTATGAGTGTCACTACAAAACCTAATCACTGATGAAGAATACAGAGTATCTTGGCTAAATGAGCTAGAATTGTTGGATGAGTGTCGCCTTGACACCCTTAATCACTTGCAAGTATACCAAAACCAATTGAAATAGAGTTATAACTAGAAGATCAAAAGTTGGTCTTTCCAAGTAGGGGACCTTGTTCTCAAGTAGAATCAGAAAAATCTTCTAGATCAAGATAGTAAAGGAAAGTTTGAGCCTAACTAGTTAGGTCCCTTTGTCATCACAACAAGCTATGGATCAAGAGCATATCAATTATCAACAACTAAAGGTGAACCCTTGTAGGAACCAACCAATAGTCTTTATCTAAAAAAAATTATGCCTAGGCATGAAGGGTGTAAATCTAAAAATTCAAAAAAATCAAAAAATGATCAAAATCCGAAAAAATAAGAAAAAGGATTGAAAACAGTAAAGAAAAAAGTGTCCTCTAGTGAAAACCACTTCGATGGCACTTTGCTCAAGTACCTTTGTGAAAACCTAGCAAACAAGCACCTTGTGAAATAAGGAACCTCCATCTATTCTTTGGCTCTTTATCCTATCATTCTTTGCATCAGATCCATCCATTGCATCATTCATCCTATTTATTCCACCACCCATCCACGCCCATACCATTTATTGATAATGTGAACTATTTTATCCCCTTTAGTACTACTTGGCATATTCCAAAGGTTAACTTATCTTGCCTATATCAAGGTAGTGTATCATATCACACTGGGGGGAATTCATTTTGGATCGGATTGGGTTCTTGTATATCGTAAGGTTATTTGGAAATCTCATTAAAAATCCCAAAAAAATTCATCAAATTAAAAAAAAATCAAAAATTGTGAAGCCAAAAATCCAAAACATCCAAATCATATAAAAAATGCTAAAAAAGGTCAAAACATCGAAAATAAAAAAACCAAAAAATAGCACCTTGTCAAACTACGAGTCTCTGAGCTTGAACGTAGGCAAGGCCTTCATTGATGTGCCCCTGAGACACCATTGGTGATTTCTTTAGGAGTATGTCATAATAAACTAACATTCCATCAATCGTTCATCTCTCATCATTAATAAGTGAAGTCAGTCGAAAACCACTTCGATGGCACTTTGGTCAAGTACCTTTGTGAAAACCTAGCAAACAAGCACCTTGCGTAAATAAGGAACCTCCATCTATTCTTTGGATCTTTATCCTATCATTCTTTGCATCGCATCCATCCATTGCATCATTCATCCTATTTATTCCACCACCCATCCACGCCCATACCATTTCTTGATAATGTGAACTATTTTATCCCCTTTAGTACTACTTGGCATATTCCAAAGGTTAACTTGTCTTGCCTATATCAAGGTAGTGTATCATATCACATTGGGGGCAATTCATTCTAGATCAGATTGGGTTCTTGTATATCTTAAGGTTATTTGGAAATCTCATTGAAAAATCCCCAAAAACATCATCAAAATAAAAAAAATTGTGAAGCCAAAAATCCAAAACATCCAAATCATATAAAAAATGCTAAAAAAGGTCAAAACATCGAAAATCAAAAAACCAAAAAATAGTACCTTGTTGAACTATGAGTCTCTGAGCTTGAACGTAGGCAAGGCCTTCATTGATGTGCCCTTGAGACACCATTGGTGATTTCTTTAGGAGTATGTCATAATAAACTAACATTCCATCAATCATTCATCTCTCATAATTAATAAGTGAAGTTAGTGGAACTAAATGGTCTCTACATGTATAACGTAGGAATAGCTCATGTTTGACAAGCCCCTAAGGCCCCTAGGATAGTCTTTTAGGTTAGGTTCTTGGTCAGATCTTAGAAAACCCCAAAACATTTAAAAACTTAAAAAACCCCTAAACATTGGAAAAACATGAAAAATCCCTAAACATATGAAAACTTAGAAAATCCTTAAACATTTGAAAACTTAGAGAATCCTTAAACATTCAAAAACTTAGAAAATCCTTAAACATTTAAAAACTTAGAAAACCCCAAAACATTGGAAAATCTTGGAAAACCCTAGACAACCTCAAATAATCCGAAAACATAAACATTCATATAAACTTTCAAAAAGACCTAAACAACCTCAAAATATTTTCCAAACATCAAAAACATTGAAATATTCCAAGAAAAAATCTAAAACAATCCATCCCATTTCGATTTCACCCACAATAAAACTTTATCCATAATAAATTGGTCATCCCCTTCAACCTTTGGCAAAACATATAGAAAACAAGTATAGAAAATCATAAAATGAGCACCTAAGTGTCAAAACCTAAAGTCTAGATCATAGGTAAATGAGTTAGTGGAGTTTTTATCAATGGTTTATCACACACTTCATCCTAATCAAAATACCTGATCAACATAACCTAGGATGCATCCTTTCTGCGATGGACATTAGCATCAGAAATCACCTTAGCTATATTTAAATTGGTAAGAGATATCGATAACGCTAATTGTTTGTCTTCAATCTTTTCTTATGATTTATCTTATTGACCCATTCTGAGGACCTCAGTTAAAAAGGAATGGGGCATTGATCATTATCTTTCATTTGTTGTGCTTGTGGATACTCTTTAAAATAATCTTCGCACACACTTGCTTAGTTGTGTGTAGAGAGGTTGTTTCGAGTAGATTGTTGATTATTGTGTATGCTTTGGTTTGATATATTCTAAGCTTCTAACTTACATTCCAACAAGGTTTTTGTAGCTCAAGATGTGAACACCCATTATCTATCTATTTGCAGAGTCAAAGTCTATTACACTAGATACAATGCCATCCTGGTTTTCAATACCTTGATGGATCGTGTCCATGTTATATAAAAAATAAGGAATGACAAAAAATACCAATCCCAAGATATGAGAAAAATCATCATCTCTCTCTCATCACCACATATAATAAAGTCTTGGTGGATTGACTTGTTGGATAATCTTCAAAACTGATGGTCAAATCATTCATTTTATTCTTCTATCTTCTTTCCACACTAACTTGGTATCATAATAGTAAAAAAAAAACATCATCATGCATCTATCCTACATCCACAAAATAATTATTATACATACATCTCAGATCATCACAACATATCATAATAACGGAAAATGTAGTCCATTGCATCATCATTATCATTTAAGTTGTTTTGAATAATATAGATTTTCTATTCTAAGCATCTTAATACATTGCATTACCATTCATCGCATCCATATCATAGTCATTGATAGAATACATACTATAACATCACCCATATCCATACATGCATGCATCATCACATCAAAAATTTCTTAGAAAATTACTTGAAAATAAATACATCCATCCATACATCTTGCATAAGTGTATAACATCATAGCATCCATCCTATAACATATCAGACAAAGATACTAAAAAAGAAGATAACACATTCATTCATTTCATTTCATTGTATATCATAAACATTACATCATAGATCATCATCGCATATCACATATCACATAAATAAAAGAAGTGTATCCATAATTTCATTGTATTCATACATTCCTAAAGCATAAAATAAAGGCACATCACATCATGAATCAGTATCAATATCTGAATCAATGTGTATGAATATCATCAAAGTGTACAATGTACATGAGGATATAAAAAATGAGCCTATGAGTGTATGACTATATAAATAATTAGGATATACAACAAAAAGGTGTCTACAAAATCAAAGGAGGTTTATCCCTTTTTAGCTTTGTCACCATGATCGGGTTGATCTGGCTATCTAACTGAGGTGGAAGCACTCAGTTGTACCTAACTTCAATACTCAAAATTGGGCTACCTATGGTGGGGAGGGACGTCTCTATAATACAAGGTCCACTAGTATGCCACCTCCTCCCTTGTCGACCCAAATTTCTATGTTGACATCGTATGTTTGACTATCCCTTGTGGCTGCTAGAACCTCCATTATGAGACAACCTCTAACTACTGTCACTACCCGACCTCCTGTGCCAACTATACATCTAAGGTTTTTTTGAGCTAGCGCTCATGATCTCTCTTAGATGTCAGTGCCAACACCTGCTATCAAGCCTAATCCCTCTCAAGAGTCACTACTTATAATTGCTACCACAACTGTTGAATCTGTGCATATCAGGGATCTGGCCTTGATGGTGGCTACCGAATTGGTGTTTGTTGCACGAGTGGCTATTTATGATGTAGTGGAGGTGGTGGTGGAGGTCCACCCAAGACTTTTCCATCATGTTGTTTTCCATCCTGGCCATCCTATCCTTGGCCCTACCCATCTTGCTACCAGCCTTGTCCTCTACCTACTCCCTTCCCTCTCGGCCTCCCTCATGGAGGTATTCCTATTGGATCTATAAGTCTGGGAGGGGGTACAAACCAAGAATCATATGCAGGAATCATCTAAGCATCAACTTTCCCTTGATCATAGGACCATGTCCTAGCAACCAACTATCTGAAACCCTCGACAACCTCATGGGTTGGTACCATATGCCCCCAAATAACCTCTCGTGTTGATCTAGCAAAAATAGCAGTGTATTGATCATCAGGCATGTTCTTCCTCTCGCCAAACTGTCTATCTACTCTATCTGGTAGGTACCTCTCAATCATTGTATTCTCTCGATCCTGCATATAATGAGTCTGTCGAGCAAAGAATAGTTATTGTATATCATCATACCAAGTTGACATCTGTCACCATGATCATCATCATTATACTATCATGTCATCAATAACTCTCCTCCAATAAGGGATACCTAGCTTCCTTGTGTGTTGTAGGGTGACGGACCCTCTATACCTCCAAATGATAGGATCAGCTAGCTCCACATATACCATATTGATGATCAGTCAGAGCACGACAATGTGCTCCCACACCCATATATGTAAGAGTGTGACTCTTATACCAATAGTTATATCGTCATAGTACATACAATCATGAATGTCATGATAAAGGGAGGCCAACATCATTGGGCCCCATGAATATTGGGTCCTCCTGAACAACATCTGAGTGCAAGCTAGTCCCCATCCAGGACTGAATCCTTTGCTTTGTCAATATGGGGCAACCAACCCCAAAATCAATCTGAAGGTAAAAAATTGACCTCTATACATCTCAAGTTCAATCTATGAGTTGACCAAGACAATAGTTTCCTGGTCAAGAGCCTCATGATAGGCATCATATCCTACGTCACTATCATATATCAGCCACTCTCCATGTATGGGTAATCACAAAATCTACTATACATCCTCTATGCCATCGATCACATAATGTTGTCATCATCACTATGCCATCACTCACATAATGTTGTCATCATCACTATGCCATCACTCACATAATGTTGTCATCATCACTAGGTGGGTCTGCACAATAGGCATTTATGCAATGTACCACAATCTGATCTCTCCAAGGTGCTCCTTTTGAAGCTTGGATAAATCATCAAGTCTACATAGAACAGTAGGCTGATGCTCGCGAGACATCAAAGGCTTGATAACCTCTTGCACCCACGAAATGCACGTGACATCAAATTTCACTAAAATTGGCTAAGTTTGGATTTTTTTATCCCCAAAATGATAAAGGCATCACTATTTACAATGGTGTTGCCATAATTCAAATTCCAAGAAGTGACGCTATATGCACTCAAATTCCAAATTGTGACTAGCGTCACTATTTACACACACATCACAATTTGATAGGTGGAAACCCTAATTCTAAATTGAAAATCAAGGGTGTGTGTCACTATTTACACCTGTGTCGCAATTTGAAATTAAAAAACCCGAATTTTAAATCGCAAAGTGTGTCTCTCATTAAAATGGTGTTGCTAAAAAGGTGAAAAGCATCACCGATTCTCAAAATAGCATCACAATACAATGATGCCACCCTAAGCCAAGTTTCAAAGCGTAATAAATAGACTAAAAAGTCAAAATACAAGAAAAGTTTCAAATTGTGTACCGCTGGTCTTGCACCTAGAGGCCTTTGGTACTCTCGAACCTAGTCGTAAATGTATTGTCAGAGAACTTGTTACGCCATTTTGTCAAGAAGTCAAAGCTCAAAATGCAACAAATCTATCAAGTGTGAATGCACAAATGACTTGAAAGTGACACTTCATCACCTATTTAAGCCTAAAAATTAGGGTTTTTTTCCCTAATTTGAACCAAAAGCTAGGGTTTTGACCTATTTTACCTATTTCCATCCTATGCAACTTATTTTGGCATCTCCAGGCTTGTTTTAGTACCTACACCTATATTTTACCTTTTTCGAGAAATCAATCCAAAATTCAAAAATTTTGCTTGATTTCTCGAGGGGACAAGGAACCAACTTATTCCTTTTGCTAGGGCAATAGTGGGACATCCAAAAATAATTTTATTTATTTATTTGAGCAACAATTTTTAATCCAAAAGGTGTCAGTCTTTGAACCAATATAACAAGTACCTCGCTTCAAATAGGGGAAAAATGTAGACACTTAAAAATATCTTGAATGATATCATGCACTCGAATCTAATATACTAACACCGTTTCATCCTAAAACCCATCCTCTTTTTGCTTTAATTGATTAATTTTTCCCAGCTATTTAATTAATTGCATTATTTTCATCTATTAATCTGATTAATCTAATTAGGTTAATTCACCCCCTTTCATGCTAACATTTCATCCTATTAAATTGAATAAATCAAATTATTTAATTTAATCCCTAAGTCCTCTTATTTAATTAAATAACCCTATGTTATTTGATTAAATATCAACTCACTTCCCCTTTCATTAAATAAATAAATTATTCAATGAATATCCTAATTCCCCTAATTTTCATAATTGAAACTTTATTTAATTATCAAATTACTAATTAAATCTAATCCTCCCACTTGCAAGGGAATATTCCTTGAGAATATTCCTCCTTTGCACATTCCTCCAAAAAGGGAATATTCATTTCCACAATTAAATTTGGTTTTAATTAACTAAATATCTAATTTTTCTCACCCATGGGAATATTCCTTTTTTGCAACAAACTTTCAACATGACTTCTTGTGCAAGTTTTGAAAGTGTGTTTGTTTGGATGAATGTAAGCCCTTGATTAAATATCATCTTGCATCCTCAACCCTTGATGGGAATGCATGATCCATGCCCCCATCTTCCTTCCACATTGACCATTGATTAACTTTTTCAATCTTAGCCCTTTATTTTCATTTTTCCCCCTATAAATAGGTCGCTATTTGGAGACAAATGGATCCATCTTTTAAGAGAAAACTCATGTTGTTAAATCACTTTCATCTTGCACTCACATTTCATGTTTTAAAAGGCATTTTAGTTTAATTTCTTACATCATATTAACTTAGCTTCCATTAATGGCTTCCATGGTAACATAGGTGCATCCATTTAGCATGTTTTGAAATTAGGGTTTTAATATTTTTAGTTTAAACTCCATTTAGAATAGCTTTGCATACATCCATATCAACCATCTTAGCATAGATCATGTTAAAATATCTTTCCTCATGGTAAAACAGATGTAAATCATGTTTTCATACACGTCTATCATCAGTTTCGTCGATTCTCTTCAATAGAATCAATCAAGACAAGCTCGTTTATCCAAGGGATTGGGAAAGGGTTGTCATTCCACATCAATGCGAAACCACTCCCCCAATAGGATAAGTTTTAATGTCTTAGATTAGAGGTTTACCAAGCTTTTGTATTTTAATATGATAGTTTCAATGACTTGTCTTTGTTTAAATTGAATGATATTATTGGACTGATGTTTAGTGGCTCAAATATACTTTAAATCCTCATGGATCCAGTGTAGTTAGCTCATACTAAGCCATCAATCACAAATAACATGATATTTATGATCATGAAATCTATGGTGGGCTTACCTCAAAAATTAGATTTTCATGTGAGAATAAGGCTGCAAACCAAATGCAAGTTAATAGTTTTAGTGCATTGTGGTTAACTAGATTAGGGCACATGATGTTTTTGTTGGAGGGAAAAATACACTAAGAGGGGGGGCGGGAGCGGGTGAATTAGTGTTTTTAAATTCTTTACCAAATTTAATAGAAACTGAAATAAACCAAATATATGCTCTCATTTATCAATGATAGAACGATTCATGTATTGAATGCAATCACATAAACTGAAATGAGAATAGTGAAACATAGCATTTTAAAGCAATAAAGCACTGAACCGAATGAATCACAAAAACTCAAATAGACACAAGATATGTCGAGTGGAAAACCCTCCTGGGGTAGAAAAACCACTCTTGAACCTGCTGCCTTTTCAGGCTTTCATTTCAATAATTATTTTGACAATGCCTCATTGGCTGATTTCTGAGCACCAACCCCTCTGTTTAGAGACACCAATCTCAAGGAGCACCAACCCCTCTATTTAGAGACACCAATATCAAGGAACACCAACCCCTTTTCCTTTTTCAATAGAACATACAATAATACAAATGATCTCTTTGTTTCTCTGATTTCTGTCAAGTGCCTCTTGACAGACAATTTGTAGAATTCTCAAATGTCAATAGTGACACTTCAGAGTTCCACCCATTATCAAGCCTTAAGACAGATTGAGGAAAATCTTTTTACAGTATCACTACAACTTCTCATCAAATTGTATTATCAACGGTGTGTCCAACTTTCTTTTGTCACACTCTATTTCATACATTTTTCATGATATTGTTCCAAAACAGTTAACACACCGTGTTTTCCAAAATTTCAGCATCAAAAGATAATTACCCCATTTCCACACTAAATAGGAATGCCCTTTTCTAATTTTTAGGTTTATTAGAGATTATTAAGCCCTAATCTCTCTGTTTTCCTCTTTTTACATTTTACATCATTACATCCCACGAAGGGTTACAACAGTTGCTCAATTTTTACTATCAAAGAATTGCTCAAGGATGATTATCATGTTACCATGCTACAGTTGAGAAACATTGACATATGTTACCGTGATCATGAAGGAAGTATCATTCTGAATAAGGTCTTCTACCTAGAGTACTTGAGCATTGTGCAAATATAACAGGAAGACTGAAACCTGTTCTCTCAAGCAGCTTGCACAAGCAATGCTAAAAACAAAACAACATAAGATCTATAATAAACCAAATCTTCAACTGCCATGTAGAAGCAAACACTTATCCCATATTAACCTTTCCAGTAAAGGTAACAGTTCTGCAAAGATAAATAGATGAATACCTATGAAGACCAAAAAAGAATTTGTCATGAAAATTTTACCAGAACTGCAGAGTAGCTGAACAACCCATGACACATTGCAATTTCGAGTGTTCACCCGATGCCAAGAACTTGACAAGAGAAATGACCATGGTGATGGTCTTTCAAGCTTCCCCATTTGCTGTCCAAGAGATACAAAAAAATAGTCGATTAAACAGTGAAATGACTGAGAGAGAGATTTCATGGAGGTGGCAAGAATATGGTTCCAAACCCTCAAACAAGTGAAGCACACGTTTTTCCCTAAACTTCCAAAGAAATCAATTGAAAAACTTTACCAAGATTGATATCATTTAAAGTCCGAGAGGACTATCATTAATAAATCAAAAAAGTCAATGTATCATTTGATATCCGCTTTCTTACTGCACAGCTACGGTCTCCCTTCGGACAACCCGTGGTATAGCGGTGACTAGCACTGATTGTTTCCACTTTCTTTACCACTTCCTTACCACTGAACCGCGGTCTCCCTTTGGACTACCTGTGGTATAGCGGTAGCTCCTTGCTTACCGCTAATTGTTTCAACTGTGCTATTGTGGTTACACTTCTGACAGCCTGTGGTATAGCAGTAGCCGTCTTGATTGCCGCTAACAATTTCCACTGCAATATTGTGGTCACTGGCTTAACTACCAATGGTAGCACGGTAAGACCTTTGAAGTCCATGGTCTTACCAAAGTCAATTTTTTATACCTACTGATGACTTTTAGGCCTTGTGCACTTGCTATCATAAACCCAAATACAATATTATATGCATTCCTATAGTGTGCCAAACATTTTTAATGCCAAAAGATATCCAAAAATATCAATGCCGATTGCCACCTTGTTATATTTAATGCTATATAATGTGCCAAGTAGTATCCAAAACCTTGTGAAGAGATAAAGACTAAATTAATGCAAAGTTCACAAAGCCATACTCCCATGCTAATTTCCATGTATGAAAAGAGAAGGAATGATCAAAGTGTATCTTAGAGCCATAAACACAATAGTGATCAAACCCCTAATTAATCAACCTGTAGTAAAAATGAACATGCCAAACACATGTAATCAAGTGAAACACTGAAGCACAAATTATCAAAATAGAAACATGTCACCTGTAACCAGAATGCCTCAACTGAGATTTGCACATGGAGTTAAGTTATCAGTATCACCATATATAGTAACAACAGTGAAGTAAATATTCCAATCAGGAGAGTAGATCAACTGAGTGAGTAACCACCAAGATACTAGAGTACCATATATTGTCATCAAGGACAACTTTTCATTGGAGAGATTGAACAGTTTTCTCTTGCCCAAAATTTATCATGGTATGTGCCCACAATTATGATGATAAAAAAAGAG
The DNA here is from genome assembly GCA_007115665.2 of Sequoiadendron giganteum. Classification (NCBI taxonomy): domain Eukaryota; kingdom Viridiplantae; phylum Streptophyta; class Pinopsida; order Cupressales; family Cupressaceae; genus Sequoiadendron; species Sequoiadendron giganteum. The sequence continues at coordinate 388,341,615 of CM021107.1, forward strand.
AAATTGTAAATAAAATACCAAAGAAGAAATTTTATCCTTAATACAAAAGATTTTGGAAAAGTGTTGGGGTTTACAACCAAAGAATTTGGAAACATCCACATTGACCTAGAAAAGCTTTCTAGTGATTATGAAGCGGCAAATGAAAGGGACACAAATATTTTCCTAATTAAAATAGTTCAGGAAAGAAACAACTTGAAAGGTAACCATAACCCTCCTTATCATTTTGAAATTTTTAGATCATGGGCTCAAGATACTATTTCAATGCTAGAATTTTTCCTTGAATTGGATAGCAATTAGAAAGTGGGTGCAAACCTCGTTGAAATGGTATATAATATCTATTATGGTGTTCCACATGTCAAATATAAATCTCTTGAGCATATTTTAGAGTCCATTCATAAACAAATTTTAATGATTAAATGAGGTACCACCAAGACATTTAGGTTCAAAACCTACTTGTGCTATTTTTTTCTATTCAAAATTAGTGGAATGTTTCAAACCAACAAGCTTCAGATTTAGCCATATAGTAATGCTGAGGAAAAGAAAATGTATCTAGTATATGATTGGACCACTAAGATAAGGATGCATGATTGTTGAAGGAAATACAATAATTTTGTAGAGTACTTTTTGGCTCCATTGCATCAAGCAATTACAAATACTCCAATTCTTAAATTCCCTATGTTATGTAGAAATTGCATTCAACTAGGAAAACAAATACAATTGGCTAATTGGTACTTAATGGAAGAAATTACTATGCTAATATTTTATGGATCGAGAGTAGAGTCATACAAACCTCCAATACATGTGTCAGAAAGGTTTTTTACATTAGAATATGTAAGGAAGATGCAGAGTAATGATGAACTACACTTTTCTAGTCAACAAAAGAAGACCTTATTTCCTTCTTTACCTTTTTCAATTGGAGGGTTCACATTCAAGAGAAAAGAATTTAGTGTGGCACATGATCTTTTGATTTTTTTAAATTTTGATGCTATTTTTCATTGGTAGTATGATCCATGTGACACCATTAAATTAATGATTGTGGCCAATAGGAATGTTGTAAGTAGAATTCAACATCAAAGTAGACCCTTGCTTGAAAACTTGAGAAACGAGGATTCTTGGGATGAGGTCAAAATAGCAATGGAGAAAAGTGTTGTTGAGAAAGGAACTTCTTTTGAACAATTGTCAACATAAATTATGGCATTGCGTTGAAAGACAATTAGGAGGTACAATTTTTTTTATGAAAAAAGTGATAAACCATATTAGATTCTCTAGATAAGGAAGTTATAGATAAAAATTGGTCATGATAAAAAATTACTGCCTTTTGGTCTACGAGGAAGGAGCTAGGTGAACCAAGAACTCTTGCAGACTTTGGAGATAACAAAGAACATCATGAGTTTAGAAAATTGTGGAACATAGAGCATCCTAATGAATGTGAAGATCAAGAAAGTGATGGTGAATCTAATTATGATAGGGAAGAAACAAGATATGTCAAACTTAGTTTAAGTGAGGCCACAAAAGAAGCATATAATTGAGGAGTAGCCATAGCTTAAATGGGTTATGAATGTGGTCCTTTGAGGTACCAAGGACAAGGCCCTTGGATTGTAATAGATGTAGAGAATAGAAAACTAGTTGATAAATCTAGTCTTGGAGCTGATAAAGTATACCAAGGGCATACAAGTACAACTAAAACAATTCATTTTTTTATTCAAACCCTAATTTTCAAGGTCAAATACAATCACAACTAGGACATGCCAATGTTGGAGAACCTAGTGTAATTTCCACTGCCATTGGTGGTGAATGTATGGGTCATAGTACTAGTAGTGGTCAACATGTGCTACAACAAAAAAATACACATAAGAGGATAAAAATACAAGATACCACACAAACACCAAGTTATCAAGGCATGCAAAAGAGTGCAAGGATTTTGACAGGTCCAAGTCCAACTACCATTTGCACCACAAAGGAATTATTTATAGGCAATCCCATGGTTAGTGTGGTTGCAACAACATTAGAAACTACAAGTACTCCTAGTCCTTCACCATTCAAGCATTCCATTGTTCCTACATCCCCAGGTTTTGATTACATTGAATAGTTTAAAAAGAAATAAGAATTGTATAAAAAAGATAAGAAGCAACTAATGGAGAGTGTGTCTTCTATAACTTCAAAGCTTGCAACAACCATGGTATTACCCACATTTGACACAAATAAATAAATCATGGAATACACGATTTTTGTTCCCACAATTCAAAATAAATAAGCAAATCAGATGGATCGATCTGAATTTTAGGTGATCAGTTTACAATTGGATTTTTCTAGACTCAAAAATACTGACAAAATTAATGTATCAAAGAAGAACAATAAATTGGTGTACACATCATTGCTAAAGAGAGAGAGAGAGATCAGAATCAGAAATTTTACAGGAATACCTAGCAAATGAGAAAGAAAAGAGGAAAGCAACAAATATCAACAATAATGAATTATAAAAAAGAATTTAAAAATCTACCTCTACATCAACAAATAAAAAGGATAAAAAAAATGAGAGAGAAGTGAATGATCTAAAACAAAGGTTAGATGAGAGAAAAAAGAAATATGATGAGGAAAAATCCACTTCAGAAAAATTAAGACAACATTAGGTAAGGAAATGAATAGCGGGAACAAAAATTGGAGAAAGAGAGAAAAAAAAATGAAGGATTGGTCGCAAGGCTAATGGAAGCAAAAAATGAAATTAAAATTTGTCAAAATAAGTTAACTGAATTTTGTAGAGAAACAATGAGGCATATGAAACAAAATATCTGGGATGAAATAATGCAAAGGATTGATCATTTGTGTGAATTGATTCAATTGATTGATGCTATCAAACTACATTATAAGAAGCTCAACAAATATTTAATGGATAACAAAAATATGTTGGCATTAGAGAAATCTGCAAATCAATCTCAGAAAACAATGTACAAAGCGAGTGATTGAAATCAAAAGGGATTAATAATCAACTTGCTACCTCAATGATGTTGTCATCTATCACTCAAAAGTGTTTGAGAATGCATAAAACAAAGGAATTTGTGCATCTGGCTGTGTAATGTTAGAAAATTGCACCTAGGGGAAATCCCACATTTGTGCATCTTGCCTAGTATTTATGACACTTTAGAAACATTAATGGAAAAATACCATGAGCTAGAATTTCACAATTTTGACTCCATGAGGACACATGGTGAGATGATAGAAGCCTGACAAAGAATTTACCAAAAATCTAGGCTCTGGATGCCTGCGAGGTGTGCGAACATCCGCATAGCACGCTAACTTCCTGGAAGTTTTTCGAGTTTGAAACGATGAATCTAGAAGCCTGACCCTAGCGACACATGTCCAAGACATTAGGTATCAAGTGAAACAGCTCTATGCTGCCCTTGCATGCATTAAAAACTCCTTTTGGCCCTCATTTTGGGGTTGGAAGCCATCAAATCAAACATTATCACCACTTGCTCTAGTCTTGGGTAAGCTTAACCCTTGAGTAGTAGCACTTCTATTGGCAAAGCCATGCCAAACTGAGGTCCCTCCAGCAGCTACCATCTCTCCAGTAGCTACCATCTCTCAAGAAAGCACCTCATGGTGCGCCCGTGTGCTCCTAAAGAGGGTCTTGACCTGTGGGTAATGCTCTCTCTCCTTATCACCTTTTTCCTACTAGTACATTTTCTACTTTTTGGTGCAGGCTCTACTCCGAAGCGGGTTTTGTTTTCAAAACTTACTTTGTTATTTTCTTTGCACTCTCCACCAAACTTGGCTATCCATGGAGGTGGGAACACCAATACAGGGTCTAACTGAGGCAGGACCCTAAATGGCCCCAACCTTTTCCCCTTGATCTTTTCTGTGCAGGTTACGAATGAGAGCTTAGACTAGAGATTCAAATGCGTGAAGGTGATCTTGTTTCAAGTTCCCTTGTATTTTCCTTGACTTCTTAACTTTCTGTCGATTATCTGATTCTTCAATTCCTCTAATTTGAGTCCAGTAATAAGACTCTGTTCTATTTTCCTGAGCTCCTGAGGTATCCACGACTTGGGATGTTAGTGTAATTTGTGGATGATAGTGCGCCGCGCTGGCATCCTAGAGTTGTGTTGACGTCTTTTGGCCGAGAGCTTCTAGACTGGGGATAGAAACCTAGAAGTCTCATTCTCTTGGATCCTAAACTAATTTTCTCAGTCCTCTTCGTGATTCCATTGATCTATTTAGTTTTTAGGTGTATAAGGGAAGTTCATTCCCTAGTGATCTCTTTAGAAGAAAGAGACCCGTGTGCAACGAATCCCTCTTATATCACATTTTGGTGAACCTGACGTGAACTGTCAGATCCGTTTTCATGATGTTGACTAAGTCTTTTTTTGAACAAGATTTTGATATGTTGGAAGATGCTCTAGATGATTTCTTAGAAGTATTTTCCCCTATATGTAGATCTTCTAAACAAAATCCTTCCTCGCCAACTGAGGAGTCGGTAAATGTGGTAGTGGTTTTTGTGGCTCCTCCAAGCCCTAAGAAACCCTTCATTTATGTGACCTTGACTGAGTCGTTCCCTAGAAAGGACTATTTTGTTTGTGGGATTTTAGGTTGTAGCAATCCATTAGACTTATATTCAAGGTTTGTGAAGGCTACTGACTCTACTTCTTATAAGGTCGTAGGACACACATACCCTATGAGGAGAAATTTACAAAACTTAGAACAACAAGCTGTTGTTCCTATGTTACAACTAGTTGAAACTCCTACTTCTTTACCTCCATCACAACTTGACCTTCCTCCATCTCCTAAAACCATGATCAAAGCACCAAACGATTATGATATCATCAAGCAACTCCATGTTACTCCGGCTAAGATCTCACTTTGGTATTTTCTTCAGATCGCTCCGGTTTATCAAGGGATGCTACAGGAGGCATTACAAAAAATTATCTTGCCTGCCTCAGCTAGGCCTACGGGCGTTGATGCATTGATGGCACATATTCAAGCGGATTCATCAAATATGACGTTCTAGCCATAAGAACTCCCACCTTTGGACATACAAAAACAAGCAGAATCTTTGATGATTATAGTAAACTTTAACAACATTAGTATTAGATGTACCCTCATTGACACTCATTCAACCCTCAACATTTTTGGTATAGATCTACTGCCTAAGATCAAGGTCGTTCATCTTCCTTGGGGGCTTCTTCCTTATGTATTTGTGGGTTCGATAACGCTGGTAGCCAAGCTCTAGGTATGATAATGTTACCTTTGTAGTTGGGCCATGTTACTCTGCCTACGTTGGTTTATGTAATGTTTGGCCCGTTCTGTATAACATTCTTCTAGGAAGACCTTGGATACCCGATATGGGTGCGATAACTTCTACCCTACATCATTCTTTAAAATTTGTTGCTAACAATCAAGTGGTTACAGTTAAAACAGACCCATAGGCCATGCACCTTTGTTTATTGGCCACTGTGGGTCGTAACTCAACCACCTCAACCCTTAAGAATTGCATTCCTTCCTTGACCATCGATGCTATGGATTGTTCCTCGTTGGCACCTACCACGAAATTGGTTTTGCGAGAAAGTGTCAACCAAGACGAACTGCCTAAGGCAGAAAAGTGTGATTCCCCTCCGTCTTCTCCTTCATCTCTCGAGGTGAATTCTCTCTTAGGCGATGACTAGGGTTCCTTGAATTTCTCTGAATTCTTCACAGCAGAGTATAAGTCAAACCCCTTTACTATGGAATTTTTGGGTTCCACTAACATGATAACGAGTGACCCTCCCGCTGAGGAGGAGAAGTGTGATCCTACCCAAGAAGCCACTCCTCCCTTGGAGAATGACTCTACCCCCATAAAGGAGGTTGATGCTTGCAAGCCGAGTAAGTGAAGTGAGACTAATCCTATAGACTTTCGATGTCTATTGGTGGAATGAAATGCTCTACATGGAGCCACCTCCTCTTAAAAATCTACAAGATCTCTATGGGTTTGGTTATGAAATCGCCTCTTGGTATGGCTATGGAAAAAAGGGCCTAGGATGTATCGAGCAAGGAATTCAAGTCCCTATCCAATTTAAGCAATAGAAGCACAACCTGGGTTTGGGATGTCCTGTTGAACAGTCTAGACAAAAACCCTGGTGGATTGTTAATATGATTTCGGCTGAACCTTTAAACTTGGTCCATCCTGAGTTGATAGAAGAAAGGGGACGAGCCGAGAAAGTTCCTATAGATGTCTTCTCTTTGGATGAAGAATTTGGGGAATTTCTAGGCTCTTATTCCCCTTTTCCTCATTATCGTCACAAGAAATGATTACCATATCGCTTTCATAAACAAGCGTACTTTGGAGAATCCATTTTGAGCGTTGATGAGGAGGACCCTCTATCTAATGTCAGTGATGATGTTTCAATATCTCATCCCAAGGACCACAATTCTCTTCTTAAAGGGGATATTATCGAAGTCCTTGTTGAAGAAAAATTTTCAGAGAAAAAGATCAAGATTGGGAAGTGCCTCTCTTCTGACGAAGCAGATGAGCTTTCCACTCTCTTGCGTAGCTATCTTGATATCTTCGCTTGGACATATGAGGACATGCATGGTATTGATGAATCTATAGTAGTCCATAATATCATTCTAGGTCCCGACACCAAGCCCATTAAATAGAAAATCCGAAAGATTAATCCTAGGGTAGCCTTAATGGTCAAAATTGAGATAAAGAAGCTATTGAAAACATGCTTTATTCGTCCCATTGACTATTCTCCATGTATCTCGAATATAGTAGTTGTTAGCAAACCTAATGGCCGTATTCATATATGTATTGACATTCAGGACCTTAGCAAGGCTTCTCTTAAAGATGATTTTTTATTACCTAATATAGATATGATTGTGGACTCAACTGCAGGCCATGCATTGTTATCTTTCATGGATGGTTTCTCGGGTTATAATAAGATCCGTATTAATCTGGACGATCAGTACCAGGAAACCTTCACTACCCCTTGGGGAACCTTTTTCTATGTGGTCATGCCCTTTGGATTAAAGAACATAGGAGTGACTTATCAAAGACCGATGACCTTGATATTTCATGACTTCATTCATAAGATGTTGGAAGGTTACATCAATGACATCTTGGCGAAGTCTGTAAACCATCAAGATCATGTGACAAATCTCCATCTTATCTTTGAAAGGCTTTGACTTTACAAGATGAGGCTCAATCCCCAGAAGTGTGTCTTCGGCGTTGACGCTGACAAGCTTCTCGAATTTATAGTCTCTTATCGTGGGATCGAAGTAGAGATGAATAATATTGATGCTATTGTTAACATGTGTCCTCCAAGGAATATTACTGAGTTGCAAAGCTTACAAGGGAAGATCCAAGAAATTCATAGATTCATATCTCAGTTGGCCGACCGTACCTTTCCTTTCACTCGTCTCTTGAAGAAAGATGTTTGCTTTATATGGGATGAAGAATGTCAGAAAGCCTTTGAATCCATTAAAGCTTATTTGACCAATCCTCCCATATTGATGTTGGCTATGCAAGATAGACCCTTCATGCTTTACCTCACTACCTCACCATACGCCTTGGTGGCCCTACTGGCCCAATATGATGATGTGGGAAGAGAGAGAGCGGTTTACTACATTAGCTACATCCTAGTCGATTATGAAACCCATTACTCATCCATGGAGAAATAGTGCCTTGCTCTCGTATTCACTATGCAGAAGTTGAGACACTATCTCCTCCATATAAAAACAAATCTGTTGAGACATCTATTTTCTAGTTCCGACCTTCCTGGGAGATTAGCGAAATGGGTTATGTTGCTGTCTCAATTTGATATAGGGTTTTTCACTCAGAAATCAGTAAAAAGAAAAGCGATGGTCAACCAGCTGGAAGATGCCCCCTCTCCTTGCTCCTTCCCTGGGTTAGACTTATTTCCCGATGAGAACATCTTCACAATCAACTATGACCTCGAATGGAAAATTTAATTTGATAAATCAAGGTGTCAAACTGGTTCTAGTGCAGGCGTAGTCCTAATATCCCCTGAAGGTAAACCGATTCCCTTATCCTTTTGATTAGACTTTCCTTGTACCAATAATATCATTGAGTATGAAGCCCTCATTGTCGGCTTGCGTGTCGTGATTGCATTAAAAATTAAACATCTTTGTTGACTCTGAGCTTGTTGTGAATGAGATCACGAGAAATTATTAAGTTAAAAAAAGTAAGTTGTCTCGATATAGAGACCTCACTTTGTCTTTGCTTAATCAATTCTCCTCCTTCACAATAAACAACGTTCCTATGCGAGAAAAAAACATGCGGATGCCATGGCAAGCACAGCCTCCTTGGTATCTTCAGAAGAAGATACGAAAGAATACCACTTCATGGTGCAAGTCATGCGAACCCCGACATTTATCGATCAACTCATGCCCGAGTCTTTGGTTTTTCTTCATGTAGATTCAGGAGTGTGGTTCTCTAGCATCTACAATTACTTAAGGAATGGAAACTTCCCTGACCCTGCGACAAAAAATGATCACACTTGTATATGAAATATTTCAACCCATTATGTCATCTTATCCGATGTCCTTTATCGAAAGGCGTATATTGGATTGTTGCTAAGGTACCTCACTAAAGCGGAGATACCCCTTGCCCTTAAAGAAGCCCATGCAAGCTCTGGGGGTGGAAATTTCGATGGTAGATACCTGGTGAGAAAAATCATACACATGGGGTATTATTGGCAGATGATGGAACAAGATTCCTTTGGTTTCGTCAAAAAGTGCCTTCAATGTCAACAACATGGTCGCCTTGTCCACACTCTTGCTCAGGAGCTGCAGAATCAAACTTCTCCTTGGACATTCACAAAATTGGGGTGGACAATATTGGGAAAATATCACCTCCTTCTTCCAAGGGACATGCCTTTATCATCACTGCTACAGATTATTTCACAAAGTGGGTTGAAGCCATTCCACTTTGATCCACAAGTGCTAAGATCCCTGGTGAGAAAACTCATACACATGGGGTATTATTGGTAGATGATGGAACAAGATTCCTTCGGTTTCATCAAAAAGTGCCTTCAATGTCAACAACATAGTCGCCTTATCCACACTCCTGCTTAGGAGCTGCAGAATCAAACTTCTCCTTGGACATTCGCAAAATGGGGGTGGAAATTATTGGGAAAATATCACCTCCTTCTTCCAAGGGACATGCCTTTATCATCACTGCTAGAGATTATTTCACAAAGTGGGTTGAAGCCATTCCACTTTGATCCACGAGTGCTAAGACTATATGTAACTTCCTATTGAACATCATTTCCTGGTTTGGACTACCTGCTACACTTACTTATGACAATGGTACACCATTTAAAAACAAGGAATTAAAGAAGCTCTTGGAAAAATTTCATATTCAACATAGATTTTCTACACCGTATTATCCGCAATCCAATGGCCAAGTGGAAGCTTCTAATAAAAATCTTGAGTTCATTCTTCGTAAAACTGTTAATAAACATGGTAAGGACTAGTATACTCAGCTAACTTATTCTTTGTGGGCTTATCGCATGAGTGTTCACACAATGATAGGAATGACGCCCTATAACCTCGTATACGACACCAAAGCTATGATGCCTTTAGAGCTAGAAATCCCATCCTTATGGGTTTCCCTCAGGGGGGTGATTGACAATGAAACCTATTGGGTTAACCGCTTGCATCGGCTTGAGATGCTCAATGAACGTCGTTTATGGGCCCTCGAACACCTTAAAGCTTATCAATGGTTGCTATCTAAACAATATAATCAAGGTGTGCTTCCAAGGACCTTCAAGACAAGAGACCTAGTTCTATATGAAAACTAGTGGATTGTGAATCCATTACCTGACCAGAAGGGGAAATTTAGTCCTAACTAGTTAGGTCCTTACATCGTGGTTTTTGAATACAGTTTAGGTACCTATGGATTATCATCTACAGATAAAACACCTTTAAAAGAACCTATCAATGTGATGCATCTTTGTGGATACTATGAATAGTGCCCTAATGTGCCATGTATGTGGTGTTCTCCCCAAAAGGTAGAAATACTGCATATATTAACATTCATTCATTCTCACATCACAGATTTTTTTTATTAGATCATCATAGCATTTACTTAATATGTGGGTAAACATGTTAAAAAAAATCATGATTAGCATCTAATAAGAACATACATCCATACCATGAGCATATATGAAAATGGAAAGCATACACATAGAAAAAACCATGATACAATAACCGATGTATGTATGTATATATATGTCCAATGTACGAATCAAATTTCATATACATGTATCGTGCGACTGCTATAAAAAGTGAGTGGATGTTGAATATGTGTCTATACAAAAGATCTACAAGTATGTATGTATGTCTACATCCAACTACAAAAATTATATACAAAATAGGGGTCTTATCCCTAGGGCATGTGGCTCCCTAAGCCCTTTCGCTCTAGTGGCCGCTCTGGTGCTTTGGGAGGAGGCTGCATGGTGGTCTATGATTAGGATCGATGTGAGTGTGATGTTGATAGGATCGCCCGTATCCCTCTGATCTCCCCCTGAAGTGAGTAGATGTACATACTCGCTTGGATCATCTCCTGCTACATTCATTGAACATCTGATGGGATCACAACTGCCGACTACGTGCCGAGCTCATCAATACGGCTCTGAAGGGTGTCACGTGCCACCTCAAAGGCATCAGCCCTCGTCACTGCCGCATATCACTTGACGAGCACCATCCAAAGCTCCCCAGATAGATGATCTCATTGAATCCTAGTAGCTATTAGATTCATAGTCATTTGCACCATCTTCGTGCTCCGCTCCTCGTATGCGGTCTATAGATGTGCCATCGGCTCAAAAGTGGGGGCATGCCTCCCCACTGAAATAGGATGATAGGCATCTAAGACCATCCCCTAGATCGATACTAAAGGATTCATCTCTAAAACGCACTGAGCTATGAGCTCAGCCCATCACTGTGCATCCTCTGCAACCACAAAGAGAGAGAAATGGATCAGTAACACATGATATATATATAAGTAAAAAAAATGTAAGCAGGAATACGAGAAGCAGGAAAGTAACAATAATGCACTATGTATACCTGGATCCCCTGACTACCATGTGGGATTGGGGTGTGGATCGACACTAGAGCCTATGTCATCGATATCAGTGGCTACCCCAGGAGATGCTAGTGCTACTATTGCTAGGACAGTAGGGATTGAGAGCGCAGATGAGACAGGAGTAGTTGGTGGGGGAGCTAATCTCCTCCATCGTCGTGTCCTCATGGGTGCCACCTCCTCCTCCTCCCCTGCTCCACCCTATTGGCAAGCTCTCCTCCTGCCCTATGGAGGCTGTTGGGCCTCCTCCTTTTGTGGGCTTGGGTCCCCTCCTGGAGCACCCTCATTGAAAATAGGAGCAAGATGATGCCTCTCCCACCACCGGGTAAAATCAACTGCCACCCTGACATTATCCCGCCATGGTTGGGAGATCATGGTCAGGCCCATCATCATCCAAAAGGATGATGTCAATGATGGAAGGGCGAGGGAGGTCACCAACCCTCGCTGCACTGCGACATGCCTTGATGCACGTGGGCATGTTAGGCGGTATGGTTTGAACACGGCCATGCTGCTGCATGACCTAACTCCAGTAGTATGGTACAATGATGAAATCATGATAACCCACTAAAAAATGGTCCTGTTGTAGGTTCCTGAGGAACCTATTGTCATCCACCCATTTGAAATAGTGGTGAGGTCCCTAGAGAACCTCTACCATGATGACAGTGTCAAACTACAACCTCCAAAATTGTAAGTCCCCGAAGCGCCACTGGCCTATTATATCATACTAGTGGGCCATTGGGACATCATACAACCATCGCCGAGGAAAACCAACCGACCAGGTGCACATGATGTGGGCGAATGCACAGACCTACAAAAATGTGCACGTTGTAAGGCTACGGTACTCACAATGGACGTACCACCCCAGCTTCTGGTAGAGGTGCGCTAATGTGTTGCGCCCCTAGGAAAAGATAGTCCTAGGCTCAACCATCTCTCTGACAATCAGGATGAGGCCCCTGTACAGGTGCAAGCCTCACCTGTCTATGGTGATCTGAAAAGCAATGGTCACCTCCATCACCCCAGTGTAGCAGCGACATTGTCATCCTCGCATGGTCATACCAATGCATATATATGTGACCAGTGTTATCACCACTGTCAGTCCACCCTGTGAAGTAGCGAGCTTCATCACTCCGCTCCCACGATGACCGGGTGTCATCCAAAGCTACCTACCATCTGCGGATGGGAAGCCCGAGGATCCGATAAATATTTTCTAGAGTGATGGTCATCTCCCCGCAGGGAAGATGGAAGGAAGAGGTAGTCGTATCCCACCGCTCCATTAGCGTCGTGAGCATGCTATCATGATATTGCATCTTTGGCATAGTGAACACATGCCAGAGACTGACTCGCTCTAAATGTGTAACCTCATCTGAGGATAACCGGTCTCTCTACTCATGAATGAGCCAAAATGCTCACCCTTCGGGATGCTCCCGAATCTTTGGATAATCTTGTAAAAAATTAAAAACTTTTTTTAGTTAGAAACCTTCTCATGATAAAGTACATACATAAAAGGACAAATGTGCATTGTGTAGATGTCTACGTAATGCACCTGTATCCCAGATCTATCATAATCGCCCAAAGGATGCCAACACAGATCTTGGATGCCAACATGTGTCCCAAACAACAACACAAAAAGAGGACACAAGTGCACATTTTGGACGCCTACGCACCTCAAAGCATAAAAAACCTAAAGAAATGAACAAAAAGGCACAAAGATCAGGACTAAGAAGCCTACCTGGTCAACCTTGCATCCTATGGCGATGTCGTCATGTAGCTGCTCTAGCCTCAGCACCTCGTACTCTCTCTTGCTCGACATTTTGCTGTCTTTTCTCTCACAAAATCGAACAATCTGCTCGTAGTGAATAGTGAAAATGACCCTTTTGGGGGCCCACCTAGGTATATATAGGCCCCCTGAGGCCCATTTTTCCTGAAGCTCGTGACCCCCCAATTTTTACTGACTTTACCCTACCATGCTAGGGGAAAACTCAGGAGGGGGCATATAGTCATCGCTTGATCATATTTTTCCTCTGAATTAACAACTTTTTCGTGATCATTCTTTTATCCTTGGTAGTTTCTTCTAATTTTTTGAAACTGACTCAAAATTTTAGTTTTGCAAGATAAAATTTTGAATAGTTATTTGCAACCTTGGTGTTGTTGATTGTCGAGCTTGGAATCTGGGGGCATCCTCGGTACCGATTGGCTCGACCTTGGTGACCTCTACGGTCCTTCTTTCTGGAATGCATTTCCGTAAAATTCGGAGCTCAGGTGAATTTTTTATCTACTTTAATGAGGCTAATTTTTCCCAAAATCGAGCCCACTAAAGTGGGGACAAAATGTAATGTCGCATAATTGCACCTAGGGGCAATCCATATTTTTGCATCTTGCCTAGCATTTATGACACCTTAAAAACATTAATGGCAAAATCCCATGAGTAAGAATTTCACAATTTTGACTCCATGAGGACACATGGTGAGACGATAGAAGCCTAACAAGGTGTTTCCCAAAAATATAGGCTCTGGACGCTTGTGCAGCGCGCGGACGTCTGCGCGGCGAGCTAGCATCTTGGTGGTTTTCCAAGTTTGAAATTGCAAATCTAGAAGCCTGACCCTAGCGACACATGTCCAAGACGTTAAGTCTCGAGTGAAACGACTCTATGCCACCCTTGCATGCATTAAAAACTCCTTTTGGCCCTCATTTTGGGGTTGGAAGCCATCAATTCAAGCATTCTCACCAATTACTCTAGTCTTGGGTAAGCTTCACCCTTGAATAGCAGCACTTGTATTGGCAAAGCCATGCTGGACTAAGGTCCCTTTAGCAGCTACCGACTCTCTAGCAGCTACCAGCTCTCAAGCAAACACTTCATGGTGTGCCCGTGTGCTCTAGAAGAGGGTCTTGACCCATGGGTAATGCTCTCTCTCCTTATCACCTTTTTCCTACTAGTTCATTTGCTACTTTTTGGTGCGGGCTCTACTTCAAAGTGGGTTTTGTTTTCACCACTTACTTTGTTATTTTATTTGCACTCTCTACCAAACTTGGTTGCCTGTGGAGGTGGGAACACCAATATGGGGGTTTGACTGAGGTAGGCCCTTATACAGCCCCAACCTTTTCTCCTTGATCTTTTCTATGTAGGTTACAAATGAGAGCTTAGACTAGAGATTCAAAAGTGTGAAGGTGATCTTGTTTCGAGTTCCCTTGCATTTTCCTTCAGTTCTTAACTTTCTGTTGATTATCTGATTCTTCAATTCCTCTAATCCGAGTCCAGTAATAAGACTATTTTTTCTGCCTGAGCTCCTAAGTTCTCCACGACTTGGGACATCAGCTCATTTTGTGAACGACAGTATGCCGCGCTGGCATCCTGGAATTGCGCGGATGTCTTTTGGCTAAGAGCTTCTCATCCGGGGATAGAAACCTAGAAGTCTCATTCTCTCAAATTCTAAACTCATTTTCTTAGTCCTCTTCGTAATTCCATTGATCTATTCAGTTTTGAGGTGTATAAGGGCAATTCATTCCCTAGTGATCTCTTTAGAAGAAAGAGACCTGTGTGCAACAAATCCCTCTTATATCTCAGGCTGTAAGCAATATGAAGAAGCTAGATGAAAAGGTAAGGAACTTCACAGAGCTTGATTTTCCAGAGGATTTTGACACAAATGAGTGATTCATTGGAAATGATGATTTTAGAAAGAATATGGAGGGTGCAATGAAGATTGATTTGGACCAGTTTCCTTAGAACCCAAATGTGGAAAACTATTTGTATTCCATCAAACCACTAATAACCTTGATTTCAATTTTGACTATAGAATTCAAGACAGGTTCTAATTTCAATCATGAATTGTTAACAAAATTTCAAGTCAAACAACATCAATTAGAAAAAAGGACAATTCCAACACCTAAACAGTGGAAGTTGCTAGAAAAGGTGATACAGTGATTTATATTGATAATATGAATTTCCAAGTTACAACTTAGCTCTATGCAGAGTTGTCTTTGGGAAATATTTTGCATTGCCAATGCCTCTATGTATTCCTTCATGTGAAAATAAATTAAAAAACTCAAATTAAATAATGTGTTGATGTTTAATTATCTATATTAATTATTTTATCATTTGAAGAAAAAGACTAGTTTCAACTATTAGATAAACATTAAACAATTGTTGATGTTCATTTTTGTGTATGCTACTATTTTTAATATGTTATTAAGCATTGAGTTGAGTGATGAATCACTGAGTACATGTTTAACAAATTTAAAATATGAAATTACTAATAATATGTTAATTTATTCAATCTGATGCATAATTTCAAGGAATACACTATAAAATATCAAATACAATCTAAAATACCAATTACAATTTGAAATATAAAATTCTTGGTAATCCTCAACTAGTTAAATTAGGGTTGTTAGATCTACAATCTAGGGCTTTCTAAAACCCTAGTGTAAAATTCTTAGTAATCCTCAACTATTTAAATGAGGGTTGTTAGGTCTACAACTTAGGGCTTTCTAAGGGTAAGGTCGTGTTGGTTGTTTTTTAAGAACCAAGTTGATCTTCAAAGGAGACTATGGAATTCTCATTTATAATTCTCAGCACTCTAAATACAATTTCAAACTAGAGAGAATACAATTGTTTAACATTATTGTATCAAAGGCCTAATCTGTATTAGTTCTAGGCCATGTATTGTATTCTCCCTACTTTTATTCTCCACCGTTGTAGAATTAGAACCAAAATTGCAATAACCACCCCCATAGCAGTATCCCAATCATCCAAGACATCAAGATACTTGTCTTTCCACAACTAAAACTCCTCCTTTGAAGGCCAATTGAATCCAATGAACTTGTCAACCTGTACCTTGTATAAACCATGGTGGAACCCCCAAAAAGTTTGTGTTCCACTAATAAGTATCGAAAAATATCGTTGTCTTTCTGATTTGGGTGTGTCTTAAGGATTAGAGTTTTAATTTTACTCATGTTCTAAGGTCTCTGTTTTCCTTAAACTATTTTAAAAACCCTAAGTGCCTATCCTTTTGTCTACATTCTAATTTTTCGTTGATTGGTATTTATTGGGAAAATGTGTCTCGACCTTGCAATTATATACAATTTATTGTTGATAGGATGTATTTATATATATATTTCCTAGTTACACCGATAGGTGTATACAATAGCAGAAAAGAGAAAAATGTGAGCATGTTAAATTTTTCAGGAAACTTCTAAAGTAGTCGACATATATTAAATAATGATATATTGTAAATTTGGACCATTTGTTTTTAAGTTTTAGATCTAATGGTGGATATTTTGTTGGCCTGTCTTACCCTAGAATGTAACTCTATTTTATGAGGGTGTTGTATTACGACTGCAGTAGAGAGACGATGATGTGTTCTGAGAGTCTGGTAGCGGTCATGTTGTCTCTTGATCTCTGAGTGATGATACTCATGTGAGAAGATTACTCTGCACCTATATTGTAATCTTTGTGATTTATGAACAATATATTGGGGGGATTTTGGAGTGTGGGGTTTTTCTCTTGAAAGGGTTTTCCCCATGTAAATCACCGTGTCATGATATGCATGATATTTTTGTTTATTTTTTTTAAAGTTTTTGTAATTGTTAAAGATCTATAATTTGTTTGCATTATTCTCCTCTCAAGATCAGTTTAGGAAGTTTTTTCACTACCTTAGCTTTCTTACAAGTGGTATTAGAGCTTGATCACCTTTGGTTTCAGTTGTGGGTTGTTGGGTTTTCTGAACTAATCTAGATTTGAGTGGGAGCTTGTGTAGAAGACACTTTGTGATCTTGTTGTAGGAATTTTCTGGAAATAATTTTGAGATGTGGAAGCTAAAGATGGAGGATCTGTTGATAGATAAAAATCTATGGGATGTTGTGGATGAGGATGTTTCAAGGCCTGCAAATCCTACTCAAGCAGTTCAATATGATGTTATGGACCATAAAGCCAAGGGTTTGATCAAATTGTGCTTGGAAGACTCTATTTTAATTACTATCCATGAAGAGACCTCTGCACATAAACTATGAAAGAAGCTTGGTGAGATGTATCAAGCCAAATATTTTGTGAACAAGATTTTCTTGAGGAAGAATTTATATTCCTTGAGAATGGAAGAGGGTGGAGGAATCAAAAATCACCTAAAAGTATTCAATATGTTGGTGGATCAATTGGTATTAGTTGTCAAAATGGATGAGGAGGAGAAATTTCTGATCTTACTTTGTTCTTTTATTGATTCGTGGGATTCTCTTGTTATGGCTAGTGGGACTACTTCTATAATTTTGAAGACTGAAGATGTGGTGGGTTATTTTCTTTCTAAAGAGATGAGGAGGAAGGTATCCATCACTACCAAGGAGGCCCTGGATGTTTGTAGAAGACCTAAGGAAAAAAGGTAAGAGAATGAGAAGCGTGACAAATCCAAGTCTAGGGGAGATCTAAATCTCTTGGAAATTCCAAGGTTATTTGCTTGAACTACGGTAAGCCTGGGCATGTTCGTAAGGAATGCAAAGAAAAAAAGAAGAGGAAAAATAAGAAAGTTGATTCTAATTCTAATTCTGAGAAGGAAGATGGTGAAGCATTCATTATAGCTTTGGCAACTCATGCAGGTAATGATGCATGATTAATTGAATTAGGTGCATCTTTCCATATGACCTTGAATAGAGATTGGTTTTTTGAATATGAAGAATTTGATGGAGGTAAGGTGTACTTGGGTGATGATTCTCATTTAGACATTGTTAGCCATGGTAAAGTTAAAATAAAATTTCTTGATGGTAGAATAGAAAGGGTTAATGGTGTGTTGCATATCCCTAGATTAGCATAAAATTTGTTATCTGTGAGCAAAATAATAGATGAGGTTGTGTAGGTAGTATTTTCTGATGCGAGATACAAGATGGTCAAAGGTGCTATGGTGATTTATAAAAGTGTTAGATATGGCACATTGTATAAGCTGGATGCATGCACTATTGAGTGCAATAGTACTTCTATGAAAAGCAAGTCTATGGAAGAAGTGATGGTTTCACATTCAACAGATGGTCATGGATTTTGGGTACCCAAGGGTTCTCTTTCTTCTGAATAAAATTTACCTATAGGGAAAACTATGTTATGGCACCAGAGACTTGGCCATATTGGAGAAAAGGGTCTAAGGAACTTGAAAAATAAAAACCTTGTTGAAGGTTTGTTTGATTGTAACCTTGAATTTGATTTTTGTGAGCATTGCATTTATGGGAAATAAAATTGTGTTTAGTTTTACTCGAGTTCTCATAAATTTTGTGGTGTATTGGATCTTATTCATTCTGATGTGTTTGGTATGTTCAGTTTTACTCGAGTTCTCATAAATATTTTTGGTGTATTGGATCTTATTAATTCTAATGTGTTTGGTCCTATAGATTTTCCTTCAACTGGTAAATGAACATATTATGTTTCATTTATTGATGATTATAGTAAAAAGACATGGGTATATTTTCTAAAGAGTAAATATGAAGTTTTTAGTCGATTTAAAGAATTTAAAGCAATGGTTGAGTTGCAGATTGGAAAGAAAATAAAATGTTTGAGGACTGATAATGGCGGTGAATTTTTCTCTAATGATTTTGATAGATTCTATAAATTGTTGTTTGTTGTGGTTGTGTTTCTGATATTTGGTTGTCATTTATGTCAACACTATTAGAATTGATGATTCTGAAGGTTGTATATGTCGAGGATACTGAGAAAATTAGAATAAATATGTTGCAGGCAGTCTATGAAGCTATGAAGATCAGAATGGTGGAAAGTTCAGTATGTTGATATTCAAAAGTTGTGCATTAAAGGGTCTATTGTTGAGCATATCTAGTATGTTCTTCAGAATTTTTAGAGGTGCGCATCAAGATTGGAGAAATTTATTAGTTTCTAAGTTCCTACAGTTATTCTGTTATTGTAGCAGGTGTTTCTACAAGAAGAGAATGCATTTCTAGTAAATTGAGTTGTTGTGTATATTCCTAAGATGTTCAGTGATGTTTATAGATCATTCTCTATCATTGTGGTACATCCACATGGATCAGTGTGTTCGTGATCAAATATTTTTCCTTTGTGTGTTCAATTTTTCATGTTCTTGGCCGACATGATGGTGGTAGTGTGTTGTGGATCCTCGTGGATTAATTTTTGAATGCTTGGCATGTTCAAGGATGTCAATTTAGGTCTTCATTATGTTGTAATTGACTTAGGTTGCTGCATATTGATATTTTTCCATGAATTGGGTTGACAGTTTGTAATTCATTTATTCCTTATTTGTGGCCGACAGAGTTGTTGATGTAAGTCCATGTAGCGGATATATAAGAGAGACTGTTTCCTTATTTTTGAGTATGCTCAGTGAATGTATGCAAAGTGTGCAATATATGTGAAAATAAATATTAGATTATTTGAGTGCAAAGCAGAGTGTGAAGAAGTTTGAGCGAAGTGTGAAGAAGTATTTTTGTGCCTAACCGAAATTGTCATTAGGCTTTTGAAGAAGCTAATTTCTCAGTTCAACCTCATCAGATGGATTTAATCTAATTTTTTTATATAAGGCATTGAACCTTCCCTTCTGAGCAGTGAGCTCTAGGAGTGTGTCTGGATGCATGTGCATTCCTTATTTATTTTACTTATACTTTTAACAGGGTATAATTGTGGATTTACCTCCACTGCGGTTTTTCCCCTAATAGGGTTTCCACTCAAAAATCTTGGTGTTGTGTGTTTTTGATGTGTTGTTGATTCTTTCTTTCACTGCTAATTATCAGATCTGAGATTAAAGGTTGATAAAGTAAGATAAGTTTTAAACTATGTTACAACGGACTCACCCCCCCTTTCAATTGTCTATCCTTGTTTTTCCAACAATTGGTATCAGAGTTGGTTCCTCTGAAGAAGTTTAATAGCTTGAGGTGATCCGAGATGACATCATACAAGAAGGATAGTCCCAAATTTGATGGTACAAATTACTCTTTGTGGAAGGTTAGAATGGAGTTTCATTTGAAGTGCATTGGTGAACCCTTCTAGAAGATTACAAAGAACACATACACTATTCCTCAAAATGGTCCCTCTACTCCTGATCGGATCAAAGAAGCTGAAACTAGTATCAGGGATATAAAAGTATTTTTGAGTTCTTTGATAGATTCAGTAATGACAAATGTGATAGGTTTGAAGACTGCACATGATATCTAGAAGAAGTTGGAAACAGTGTATGAAGGAGATGCACAAGTGAAAGTTGCTAAGTTGCAAAGTCTAAAAGGCAATGTGAAAACATGAAGATGAGTGAAGATGAAAACATTGTTCCTTTCATGCAGAAGGTAAATGAACTAGTGATGGGTATTATATGTGCCGGTGGAATTATGGAAGAAGACGAGATTGTGGCTAAAGTGCTCAAATCAGTTCCTACTTCTTACAAAAGAAAAGCTCATGCTATTGAAGAGCTCAAGACAGTAAAAAATGTGGTAAGAGATATGTTGATTGGAAAAATTACTGCCTTTGAGTTGAGTAAATTTGGTGAGTCTAGTCCTAAAACAAAATCTACATTTAAAGCTAATGTATCTGGAAAAATCCAACAAAGATATGATCCAGGAGAAAGTTCCAAAAAGACATTCAAATATGAAGATGAGATGAAATAGATTGAAGATGAAGAAAGAGAGCTAGAAGAGCTGGAAGCATTGATTGTGAAAGGAAAATCTAGAGGTCAAGGTAAGTACAAAGGAGAGTTGCCTATTAAATGTTTCTCTTGCAGTAAAATAGATCATTTTGCATCAAGGTGTCCTGAAAGAGTCTGTAAGTACAAACCTAACAAGTCTAGATTTCAAAAGAAATGTTATTATGCTGAATAAGGTGTTACTGATGATGAATCTGATAAAGAAATTGGAAATGAAGATAAATGGGTATTCATTGCTATCAAGGAAAATAGTCTGGTGTCCACTAAATCTGCTAATAATCAGAATATTGAGAAAGCTCTTGCAGCCAATATTGATGAAAATTATGAATGGGTGATTGAAAACAGATGCTCATATCATATGACTGGTGACAAAAACAAGTTTATAAGCTTGGAGAAGTATGACGGTGGTGTTATAATATTTGGAGATAACAATGTTGGTGTGATTTGTGGCAGAGGCATTATTTCTCTTAGTGGTAAATATAATATTGATGATGTCTTATATATTGAAGGGTTGAAGCACAATTTGTTGAGTGTTGGATAGATGGTTGACAAGGGATACAATCTTTAGTTCAAATATGGAACATGCAAGATTTTGGGAAGATCTGGAAATGTAATTGCTTCAGGTACAAAGACAAGAGGTAATATTTTTCACTTGAGTGTTGCTAGTGAAAGTTGTTTAATTTTTCAAGTTGATGTAAGTTGGTTATGGCATAGGAGGTTGTGTCATGTGAATTTTTATAACATTGTCAAAGTAAGCTCCACACAAGCAGTCAAAGATCTACCTAAGTTAGTAAAGCCTACTAACACTATATGCAAGGAATTTCAGATGGGAAAGCAGACAATAATTTCTTTTTAGAGCAAACATCATCATTCTAATGGATTATTGGATCTAGTACATACCGATCTATGTGGTCCATCTAGAATCAAAAGTTTACAAGGAGAAAGGTAATTTATGTTGCTTATTGATGATTACTCTAGGATGATATGGGTTGCTTTCTTGAGAGAAAAACATGAAGCACTAGAAAAGTTCAAATGTTTCAAAGCTATCGCAAAGAATGAGACAGGTCTGAAGGTTAAATGCTTAAGATTATACAGATGTGGTGAGTTCACTTCCCGAGAGTTCAATTCATTTTGTGAAGAGCATGGAATTAAAAGATAGTTATCTGCTCCCCAGACTCCACAACAGAATGAAGTTGTTGAGAGAAAGAACATAACAATTTTAGATATTGCTAGAACTATGATTTTGGAAGGAAATGCTCGCCATATCTATTGGAGAGAAGCTATAAGCACTGTTGTATACTATCAATTGGGTAAATTTCAATGGTAATTATGGTAAGACTCCTTTTGAGTTTTGGTTTGGTCATAAGCCTACTATTAAGTATTTCAAAATCTTTGGAAGTAGATGTTATATCAAGAGAGATGAAGATATTGGCAAGTTTGATGCTAGAAGTGATGAAGGAATCTTTTTGGGTTACTCTACTAAAAGAAAATCTTACCGATGCTACAATAGAAGATTGAAGAAAATGGTTGAAATTGAAAATGTTAGAGTTGATGAGGATACTGACAGGTCATCCAGATATTGTGGATATGACTCAGATGATCAACAAGATAGTACAAATAAATGAAAGACTACTCAGACACAAAATCAAGTTCAAATTGTTTTGATCAATCAAGAGAATCATGAAGGAGAAGCTAGTGGAAGTGCAAAAGAGATAACAAAAGAACCATAAGTTAGAGAGAATCCCAAAGTCCCAAGGAATGTAAAGCTAAATCATTCTAAAAGTCAGATAATAGGATACAAAAACAAAGGTGTGCATACTAGAAGGAAAATTGTAGAAGAGTATTGTCTGATTTCCAAAATTGAGCCCAATAATGTCTATGAAGCATGCAAAGATGAATATTGGATGGAAGCTATGAAGGAAGAACTGATGAAGATAGAGAAAAATGATACATGGATTCTTGTTCCCAG